>CABEEJ010001079.1:108441-138137 GCA_901482245.1 Timema douglasi | reverse complement strand
GGGGGAAGGTGCGAACCAGCCCTTCCTGGTGTACACCCTAACTTGGCCAGGGCAATCGACTAACATCGTGTAACAACCTGACTGATTATCGTTAATTGTGCCATTGATTATTTGAACTATGTAGGCTAAAAATTAGGTAGTGCTGACTCATAAGCTTTAAGCTGGTTAATAGAAAACATGGTCCTTTACACAATTGCTTGATGGTGGGGAAGGTGTCTTGTAAGGGGCCGTTTATGTTTTAAAGTACTGTCTGTGGTGACTCATAATAGCAAGCTTTGCAAGTGAGACAGAGTGAGCGATATTGCTAGAGCAGGGTTCCCAAAAGGTGGTCCTCGACAATTACCAAAATTCAACAAAATAAAACGTTAAAACAGTAACTAAACAACAGTAGACATAATCTTAATAAAAAGCTTCCCCTCCTCCTCAGCCACCTGTGCAGCGCCACATGAACAAGTATATAAATGACATGATTTCGAATTTTTGAGTCAGTGTCCACCCTTAAACCTGATCTTCAAGAAATTATGGAAAAAAGTTAAGGTTTCACTCACTAATATTAGACTCAAATTAATAAATTTGAACTTTTTCATAGTTAAAAAACTGTCATGTAGGCCTCACTAACAATTTTTGTGTTACTTATTACTATTACAACTAGAGTTAGTGGAAAAATGAAAGTATATAAACACACATTTGACTCAGATTTACTTTGCCAAATTCCCAGTTTTCTAGATTTTCTAACCTGAATTATTAATATGGGGTGGGTTGGCTATTTTCTCTATGTAGACTAGATTCCCTCTTTTCAATTAGTTGCCACAAATTATTTAAGTATTTTACTATGATTTTTTTTATTTATTTTACAGTTTTGCTAAGAATTTAGTCAACAAAAAATTTTGTATATTCAATAATGTATGTTTGTTTTGCAAAATATCTATGTAAATTTGTAAAAAAAAAAAAAAAATCAGTTTTGGTGATCAATTGGTAAGATCGGCGAAAGGGTTGATCAACCCAGCCCTAGTTGACTATTGTTTATACTTTCTACTAGAGGTGTGCAAAATCCACTATGCTTCAAATTGAATATATAAAATATTCTCGAAGCTGAATTGAAGCTTGAATATTTTTGTTAGTTATTTTATGCTTGAAAAACTAAATTGTGCTAATTTATGTAACTCTAAACAATAAAATTATTTTTTTAAATTAATATTTAAAAACAAGCTCGAAATAAATAAAATAATTTTTACTTCTGTTTCTCTGAAGCAAAGAAAGTGTTGCTCAGGGTAACCATGCAATGCACTATATGATAAACAAAAGTTCTTCTGCTAGTTTCATAAAAAAAAATTAATCAAACAAAAATGAAAATGTGTAAATTTGAGACATTAAATGAAAGATTTAAATTGCTGACCTTTGCATATAAAATATAGCAACTGAAGAAATATGCAAGCCGATTTGAATACATCTCCCCCTTACCAACTTTCCCCCTCTACTACCACTAGTAATTTTTTTCATGAAAATAAAATTTTATCCCTCTATATTATTTACTAAAGCATCTGTGCTGGCGGCCGGGGTTCAATCCTCGGTCCCGGCACAGATTTATCTGATAACCACACCCTTCCTTCACCTCTGACAAGACATCTTGTGAATGTGGGGAATGCCGGGCCTCCACCGTGGTTCGGATTCCACGTTAAACTGTAGGTCCTTCATTTTCATCTCACAATCACCCTACCATTACACATTAGCGTATGTGCGTATAACCCGAACGGGTAGTAAGACACGGTGCTAATAATAATAATACTAAAGCGTCTGGGAAAATGTAGAATTCCTTCTTGAAAACAAGGGAATTTTGTATTAATCAATTAGTGACAACCCCTGCAAAAGCTGCTAAATCTGCTTTCACAATCTTAACAACCCTAGACCCACTTTCGGTGGCTTTATGGTCTAACTGGCTACTCTCATGTTATACTAAACTGTCAATGATGAGATAGAGGCAAGGGCTGTTTTTACAAAATGGTTTTGCACACAGCTTCCATGCAGATGTGTGTACAAATCCTATAAATATAGCCTTTCTCAACTCAAACTATTAGTGTCATTAGTAAATAAACGTATAACCCGAACTAGTAGTAATGATGCTGTGCTTAAAAAAACCTAGGTTAAATTATTTATAATGATTGAAAGAAGATGGGAGGAGCTTGACATTTTAGAGGTTTACTACTCTTGATAATTTATAATATTTACCCACAAATGATCTCCTTAAATATCCATTGCTGCATATGGCTGGACTCTTCATTATTTTTCAACATTCTACCAAGACAATGGCGAATAACACACAGGCCTACCTTTTCTTTTGCGACACCCTGATATGAACTGTTTTTTTTGAGTTAAGGAAACCAAAATTATTGGACATACTTAAATGTACAGTTAGGGTCGAATTCACTATTTTACAAATTTTCATTTTAACATTTGAATCTGAATCTTGAAAAAAATTAGGAACATAGGAGATAAAATAAATCCAATTCAATAATATAAAATGGAAATAGTAATTAAATGTTAGCATTCTTTCTGACAATATATTCATTATAACATTCATTCATTTTATTGTTAAATCACATGTCTGGGGACTAGTTAAGTCCATCCGATACCTCTAAATGGTTCTACCCACCAATAAACAGTACAAGAGTTCTAAAACAGGTGTTTTTTTGGTCTCGAATTTCTAATGTTCTTATGGATTTGAATGATTCGTAGGAACATTGCAGTAACATTAAATTTTAAAAATATTTTTGGTGCAAAACTTGTAGGCCTAATAAATTTACACATTTTCACAGCAACTCCTAACAGGACCATGCGATCTGAAGATCCTATTTGATAACCACTGGTTTATAACTCTCAATCATCATCACCTGTGTCTAGCCTGTGACTGGGTCAGTTTAGTAAAATCCCTCCATCTTCCCCTATCCTTCCACCATTCTTCCTTCTTTAATCGCTTCTGTTATTTTACTCTCACTTGCACACTTGCTTTTATCTGGTTCTTCTTGTCAGTCCTTCTGTGCTGGTGGCCGGGGTTCAATCCTCGGTCGCGGATTTATCTGATTACCAAACCCTTCCTTCACCTCTGACAAGACATCTTGTGAATGTGGGGAATGCCAGGCCTCCACCGTGGTTCTTCACCCTACCATTACACATTAGCGTAAGTGCGTATAACCCGAACGGGTAGTAAGATACGGTGCTAATAATAATAATAATAATAATATCTGGTTCTTGGCTCCCCTTGCGTTCTTTTTCCTACATACTTCATTTCCATTATTTTCTTTGGCATCTTTTACTATCTCATAAAATCTCACTATTTCTCGGATAACTTCATTCCTAATCTTGTTTCTCCTCGTTACAGTTAACATGCTCTTCAAAAACTTCATTCCTGTGGCCACCACTTTCCTGGTCTCTCTTACATTCAGTATTCATGTTTCTGCTGCATTTATGACTTACAAAGTACACTCTGTACAACACTCCCTTACACTTTAAGGGCACTTATCTTCTCCATAGAATGTGTCTTACACACCTGGGGAACTTCCCCTGCTGTCCTCTTCTCATATCCTCTCTACCTCCACCTTTGCCTCACCAAAAAATTATAAAACTAAGTAAATGAAACAGATATATGTCAATGAACGCTTTGAGAAAATGTAAGTTTGTGTAAATATTGTGTTGTGTATTCTAGATTAGCAAACCTCCAAACAGGAAATCTGGGCTCCTCTTTAAATTTCCTAAAATCTACTTTTATGATTCAGCAAATTGTGTGTTATTCAGATATTTTTCACATTTTAAGATAAATATAATGAGTGACCTCTAGTCAATATCAGTTTTTATTAACTCATTTTAAGAGGCTTTTCTGTTCATAAATAAACAAGAGAAACTGTTAGGCCGCATCCGAATAGTCTACTTATGTGTCGTGGCATTGATAGCTGCATTGGCAATCACGTGACCCAGTGTAAATCTGTCCGAATAGTCGCGGACTAGACTGATGTAGTCTTCTCGTGGCGTTGGTGCAGTGTTTGACTGACTAATTGTTTTAGTATTATCGTTTCGTCTGTTGAGCACCGACTTACACAAATTATTCGGTAGGAAGCAGCACTGTGGGCCCAAGTGTGATGCTGTTCGAATAGTTTGATGCAGTCTTCATTATGAAAACCGCGAGAAATGTAAAATTATCAATACTGCATCAAGTCAAGTGTACTTGACTATTCGGATTCAGCCCAAGATAATGCACAAATAAAAGTGTAGGTTGAGATTAAAGTACTATAGTGCTAGTGATACACAGAATTTTTACTTTAAATTTATTCATTATTAAAAATTTTACATGATTATTTAAAGACATAATGTTTTGTGCTTGACCCACTTTATTTAATTAATATTCAAAGATTTGACCTTTGTGGTTTGATTAAATATCTCTTATAATGTTTAGTATAGTCAAAATATTATTTTATTAAATAGCTAAATTAAGATTAATTATATTTTTTAATGTGATTAATATGCTTTGCTTCATAATTTTAATTTCCACATTTATAAAGAAGCTATTTTGTCTAACAAACAATCTTTGTGCATTTCAACTCTCAAGTATTTAGATTTTTTTTTCTTCTTGGACCTAAAACTTTTTTTGCATGTATTTTTATATTATTTCAAGAGGTGATTTTGTTATTAATTTGGAGTTAAAAGATAGTTTTTATTTTTACAAAAATATGATTTTAGTTAAAAGTTTTTATTTTGTACTATGTACTTGTTTAGTCGAATATAAAAAAATAATTACTTGCGTGGTTTCCATTACCAGACAAACATTTCAGTATAGCTTAATACTAAAATATATGTTTCAAATGTCAAAAGTGATTTAAGTCCTACCTTAGATTGTATTGCAATATTGTTTTTTAAAAACTCGGAACAGTTAATTCTGTTTTTTGTATTTACTATTTTAGTCTCTTATATAAATGAGAAGTTAATATCTTAAACAAGTAGAGTATGTAATGAATGTACACATTCCTAGTAAATTTTTGATTATTTTACTTGAAATGATTGTAATATTTTATTTAGTTTCATGGAATACTAAAAACACCCATAAATAAAAAGAGAAGTAGTTAATGGTCTGTAGTAGTTTAAAAATAGGGAAGACGAAAAGAAAAGAAAATTTGCTTTTAGAAGAAGAAAAATTGCAGGACTTAATAAACACAAATGATAACTTATTAAAACATATTTCTCGAATCAAAGTTTTCTTTGTAGAACTAGCTAGAATAGATCATTTATAAAATGGCCATAACTTTATTATTTTGTATTTGCCGGTATTTAGATATTTATTTTTACTTGTGTTTAAAATAAGTGTGTAATTTATTACCTTTCTGTCACCTTATTTTTATACTAAGACACCATTAAGGGAAAAGTGATATGTTATGTACATTAATAAGATGGAGTGACAAGTTTGAAGGTGCTTAGAAAACATTCTATGTGAACATTTTGGTATCTATAGAATTAATAAAAAAATTCCTTAATATATATCTGAGGAAGTGGTCTTCCTATATAAAACTGTTTAAATCAAAATTAAAATATATTAAAAATAAATTTTACTTTTGTGTCAAACTTATTAACAATACTTCTTTTTGTGAAACTATTTTACGATTATTATTTCTCCCACTGTGATATCCAAAGCCGGTGATGAAGAATTGATGACTTTTAGCATCACACACAATGAAAGATAAACTGCATTTAATTCAATACTTTTTCATTCAGGTAAGTAGCAAACTATTCATAAAAACCTTCATAGTAATATGTTGTTTTTGATTATATTAATAAAAAAAAAGAGTTTTTATATCTGTGAGCAATGTGTGATATCTCTCACAAGCAGGGGTTTGAAATTTAAAAATTGATAGCCCCTGTGAGGGAACATGTGCACCTCAAAATTAGAATTTTAAAATTAAATTAAATCAAATCTGGGTCTAATGAAATAAAATGAGATTTTCTTTCTGTCTGTTGACATTTCTTATGTGATTTACGTTGGATTTTTTTCACACTTTGTTTGCAACTTGTCTGGGCTTTATATATATATATTTGGATCTAACCTTTCAATTTTTTTAGTATACTTGTAGAAGATGCACCAATATATTTTGTGTTAAATGATACATTTTTATTTTTCTAGCATTTATATGTACTACATAAAATGTTATTGATGCTTGTTTGTTTGGTTTGTTTGCAACTTGTTTTAATCCTAGAATATGAGGATTAGTTTTAAGGAAACACACTAGCATACACCTGATGTAAAGACATAAAATCACAATCTGTTCATTTGATCCAGTTAGAACCTTGTCGCTGAGAAATTTTTTTAATAGTTTAAACCAGCGGTTGACAAACTTTTTGATTGGCGTACTACTATAATATCTGTGATTAGTACTACTACGAAGATAATTTTGATACATTTTGGTACATTTTTAATGGTGCCTAAGGATATAACATCATACATTAACTGTTTATTATTATTTAACATTTCTACACAAATCAATAATTGTATAGTAGTGCACAGGTATCAAACAAATATAATACAGATTAATATATATAATGGATGTTAAATGAAAATTATCTGTTAGTAGTTGGAACTAAAACAAAATTAAGAGTGGAAAAAAAAATACAGTTGTAACATATGCATAAATAAAGTATTTAGTGATAAGGGTGTGTTCGAATATTTTCGCATAGTTTGTTAATATCTGGTTCATTCTTATTTAGATTTAAGCGGAGATCTGGTTCTGGATTAAATTTATTTATAATTATGTGGTCGGACTATATCTAGGATTTGATGAGGTGTCATTTATTTACGACTTAGGTATGCTTGTTTTGTTTCTCCCACTGCGGCGCACCACCAGTAATTGTTGTCCCTACCACAGTTTGGGAATCACTGGTTTAAGCAAACGAACGAGGATGGGGACCGACATTACACCCAATTTCTGCTGGTGTGTTCACATTCATATTAGATGGTCTGAGGCGAATTCTTGTCAGTAAGAAAATAAACATCTTTGAACAAAAGACCTGCTGACATATTCTCGAGATGATATGAGATTATTCTATTGTGAAATGGAGCAATCTCACATGACACAATGGACCAGTTTAATAGACTGATTATGGCTCGAGTGTGACGAAATACTAACTGCAGGTCGACACCTACCTAGACCACAATGGAATGGGAAAACAGCTTATTCCATTCAAGTTTAGGCACTTGAGGCGTACTACCTCCGATTTGGTCCAATTTCTTGGAAGTTTTTCTTTGTAGCTATCCTTGAACAAAACTTTACTAGAGAAAGTTTTTTTAAAGAAGGTGGAAGCTTGCATAAATTATTTGATGATAAGATAAAATTAATTTGATAAAATGCTACTTATGTATTTTCATGTGTGTGAAAAGACTAGCAAAATGAGAATAATTTCATAAAATTGTTTAGGTTGAATAAACAGTGTAAGTTTAATTGGATGTCTTGAAGAAACAATGTAGCCTCTTATCTTATACCAAATAAAGTTAAGCGAGACAAGAAAAAAAAATAGAAAAACCAGAATGAATGGGTATGATTTCGAAAAACAATGAAATAACACAAGCATAATGCCCTAAGTTAAAATGTTATAGCAACATGATTAAACCTTTCATCAAATGTATTCTCAACTATTAATAACACTTTCTAATACGAATTTAAAAGTTTAGAAATAATTAATTTTATTACTCACTTTTGCTACCTTCTCTTAGTTGATAATCCATAAAGAGAGAAACTTAAGGCCACTTTAGGCTATATATACTAAACTTTCGGAACTGTTTTTCTGGCCCAGAGTCTTGTATTCTAGTTGGTTGATGTTTGTTGATGCGTTGGGTTGTGTCTAATTGTGGCGTAAGCATGGGTCAATGAGATTAGCAGCTAAAAGATTGATTAAATGGGGCAGTTTTGTTGAGTTGAAAGTTTTATACCAGCAAATAATGTCTGTTTTTAATAATAATTCCTTGTAGCTCAGAATGACGATACAGAGCCTACTAAACTAATGCATCTGCTAGTGTTTTATTTTAATCCATTTTTTTACTCACTTAAAAGATACATAGTGATAAAACTAAACACATTTTTAGAAGATTCGATGGCACTATTCTCAGAGCTTACCTCTATGTGAGAATGACCTTTCTATAAGAATTTATGCTAAATTACTTTGACATGGTGAAACCTTAAAAGTAAATAAACAAATCTGTGATGTTTTGGGTTTGGTTCAGACCATTTTGTGTGTACAGCACAATTTTGGTAGGAAGAATAGATAGACCCGCCTAGGTGGTGTAGTTGGCTAACGCACTAGACCTGTTGAGCTCAACCGCTGAGGACGGGGAGATCGAGGTTCGAATCTCGGTCGGGTGAACTGGGGATGGTTTTTCCTAAATGGTTTTCCACTCCCCCTCCACGCAAATGCGGGTTCACTTCCTCTAATTCACCCTTCCCAATTCCTAATCGATTAGCATAATTGGTACTTAAAGCGTATAACCCGAACGGGTAGTAAGACGCGGTGCTAAATAATAATAGATAAGAAAAAATAAGCTTTATTATTAGAGATATTTTATTGGCACAGTAGTAGTTGTTAAAAGTGACAACCAAAGATTATATTAGATGGACGTAATGAGGTGAACTGGATAAAATTAGTTGAGGACATATATGGGTGGTGTACTTTTGTAAGTGTGGCAATGAATATGAAAGCTATGAAAGTAGATTAAGAAACTTTTTTAGTGTTCAATTAAGGTTCTTCCTTTGTAAATTGGACTAATTGCATAGATAGAGAACCATAATAATAAAATACCAATAGTACACATTTTCTTAGATTAGCTGGTTGTATCATTTAGTTTCTCTATTTTTTTTAAAATAAAAATTTGTTATATTTCAAAAGGGTTGTAAGCCTCACATATAAAATTTGTCATGTTAAACTGAGCAATTGCATATTGGTCACTTCTCTCTGTATTATTAAAGTGAATAAGTAACTTGCTCAGGAAAATATAAGTTTACTAGAAATCACTGTATGAGAGTGGACAATCGTTTGGGTAAAACCACCCTTAGTACACTAAACAGGTATTCAAACCCAAATATCCCTGTCATAGGCACTCCTGTTTATTATGAGATTGCCATTCGATCACCGAAATAGGTTTCAGATATTTTGTTCAGATAATCTTATTTCTGGACTTATGGCGAACATCGTTTATTCAAATTTAAAAAAAATTGTAATCATAATTACTGATGCTATGTTGTAACACTATGGATTCAATCACCCCGCTTTTGGATTAAAAGCGCCTCGCTTTGGACGTCGATTGAAACACTACGGATTAATTCCCTGATATAATAATCCTGTGATGATTTATAGGTTGTCGAAAGCTCCGTGATCGAGCGCCTATCACCACTGTGCGGAAAATATACCGTTTAATCAGCTGTCTATAGCCCCGTGTTCGAGCACTAATTAAATCGGTATATTAATAAAACTGAAGAAAGAGAACTGTTGATGGCTGTTATTTCACACACGATTTATTTAAATGACACCTGTTAATTACTTGTACATGTTTTATTTAAATGTTTTATATCACTGCACACTTGTGATATTGATATGACTTATATTATACTATGTTAGACTGACTCGTGTGTGTGATCTCGGTGTAGATGTTTGGCTCCCGGAGATGCCTTAAACATACGCACAATGGTTTATATATAACATACCCCTTGCCTTTCTCTCCCCTCATCAACAGTGTAAAATTCAACTAATTGAAAGAATCCTGGTGACAGGCTTTGTGAAGGCTAGCTTCTTATTGGTATAGAGAAATGGCGTCTTTTGAAAAAATACTATGAAGTTGTTCCTTTTAACAAGAATTGACGCAGTAGATATTTTAACAAGAAAGATGGTATAAAAAATATATTTCAGTGGTGAAATCCTTTTCACGTTGTTTCTGAGAAGCTCGTGTTTCTTCATGAATGAATCTTAAAAAGATACTCTACATATATTACTTTAAAGAAAAATTACCTTCATCCATGACTTTTTACATAATTTAGAGTTAATCAATATCATTACAATGTTATAATGTGGAAAACAAAGAATATTCTAAAATTTGTCTCACAGAGCACAGTTTGAAGTGTGCTGTCACATTGGTTAAAATAATTGGCAATACAGCCCTGGCTATATAGGTATAAGCCCACACTTTCATATCCTTTTATAACACCTGATGCTATAAACCCCCTTTTATCAGAAAAAAACAACATATGCCGTCATAAATTTGTACTAATATTAAAGTGGGAGTGTAGGGTGGGTTTTTGTCGCAAAACATTTTACTGACCAAAATAAATAAAATACTGCTCCAGTAGAAATATATTTTAATTTTCTTCTTATGCTGATATCAGCAATTTTTAATATATTTCATGATCATAGAGGCATTAGACGAGCAACTTTTTAAATGTAGAGATAAAGTTGTCATTAAATTCCACTGGAGAATTATTTGATATATTTTTACCAAAAAATGTTTTGATGTAAAAACTGCAAAATTACCGCCAAAAACACTCGTTCCCTAAACTCCCGCCGTTATGGCAGTTTAACTCGAGAAGTCTTAGAACTTAATACTTGAATAGATATATTTAAAAAAATACACTTCACAACTTCTTTATTTATAAGTGGCTCGGGTGGGCTTCATTTTGATTACAGAGAGCTTCAATATTTGGCTTGGCGTTCCCCACATTCTCAAGTTGTGATTAATACACGTCTTTTCGCAGGTGGAGGAAGGGTCTGGCAATAAGATAAATCAGTGCCGGGACCAAGGATTGAACTCTGGACTCCCAGCACAAAAGTCCGACACCTTAACCCTAAGCCGCCAGGTCACCTAATTGTTTGAAATTTCTCTTAGTTGTTCTTTCTCTTTTAAAGACAATTCTTTGACATAAATACCGATGTTTTTTATTCAGATTTGAAAAAATTGGCAATTTTAATTACTGATGCTATTGCTTAGTGTGAAAAAATATAGAAATATTTATAAAATAGCCTCATAGGCAAGGGCGTATAGAGCCCATTTTTCTAGGGAGAGGGGGGTAGGGTCCAGACCCTTCCCTTTCTTTCAAACTGTTCATAGTTAACAGATAATGTTTTGTGTAAAGACTTCTATGTTGGAGGTCTGGAGTTCAATCCTCGGTCCCAGCACATATGTATTTGATTTCCAAACCCTTCCTTCACCTCTGACAAAATGTGTTTAAATCACAATATGTGAATGTGGGGAATGCCAGTGCCTCCACCGTGGTTCGGATTCCACGTTAAACTGTAGGTCCTCCATTTCATCTCACAATCACCCTACCACTACACATTAACGTAAGCGCGTTTAACCCGAACGGGTAGCAAGGCGCGGTGCTAAAAATAATCCACTGCTTACAGGTGAGAGCAAAACTAATTTTTCATTTTCTCTAACACCTCTTAATGGGCTCATTCCAAGAAACTTTCCTTGTTTTTCAATACCATATGACTGTATGAGAAAGTATAAAATCTTAAATGTTGATAGAGCTAATTTTACAATAGGAAGTTTTATAAGGTGTATCTTGAAGATGAATATTAAAATATTCATTAAATAATACAGAATTTGGCTGGTGACATATATAATTAAAACTGTAGTAAGATTAAAACACTTAAACATTAGGTTTGTAAATATACTTATGAACCCCATTTAAGGGGTCCAACCAATTCCAGGAGGGTCCAGTTGATCCCAGGGGGCTCCGGACCCCCACCTTTCTTCGCCCTTGCTCCTAGAGCCTGGATAACTATGGCCGAGCCCGAGGGTTTCGCGGAACACAGTTTGAAAAACGCTGCTAGAATAGACCGGAGATGGGATTAAGTCACCACAGGAAATGGATGTCCGTAGCTCCCCGGGAGGTGGTGGAGTGGTCAAATCAACATTCCCCCCTCGCCCCCATCCCTCCCTAACCCATCAAACAGCGTGTTTACCCACGCGGGAAACTAGCCATGTATAATTTTCTATTTTAGTGCAGGCCAGTGGCCGTCATATCAATGGTACTATTTGTGTTACAGTTTATTTAGATTGTTTTGTATCGCAATGGTGTTTTTTTTTTCTCTCTCACGGAGTTGTACTACCCGTTTGCGAAATGTTGACTCATTTGGGAAATCCACATATTTAACTTTTAAAACATAAATACTTTTGATATATACATAAATAAAACTTTTATTATTTAATAGGTGATCCGAATTGGTACAGTAGCCCCATGGCTTCTTTGGTGCTGACTGACAGCTAAAAACTTTGAAAAGTTACCAGACCAAATTATGTATCCCTACGCCAAACCATATGATCTGCAAAAACATGTGTTTACAGCTGTCACTTCTGACAGTTAACATTTAGTTATATACCTAAATGTTGACTGTCAGAAGTCAGCTGTCAAATTGAAACTGTTATAAAATGCCAAATTTACAGTGAATAGACAATAGCAGCCATTTCGAACCCACTTCGGAGTACAAATGGTCTAACTCTCACGATAGACTGGACTGCTTGTGATGGGGAGATTGTGGTTCAAACCCCGGTTGAGTGTATTGAGGATGAATTTTTCTTAAAGGTCTTTCCAATCTCGTTTCCACGCAAATGCGGGTACATTTCGTCTTAATTCAACCTTCACAATACCCATAACATTGGCCGCAGGGTAGGGGGGGGGAATGCATCCAACCCCCCCTCCCCCAAATGGGTAGTAAGACGTGTTGCTAGAATAAACTATTTCGAGGATATAAATGTACCTCTTGTCGGAAATGAACTTCAGCCTCCTAGGTCAGAGTCAGACATAAACATTAACGTACAATCCTATTTAGATAGAAAGAAACTGTTTTTTGACGGCTATGAAAGTCATGGGATCTTCCGTATCCATCAAATGTAATAAATTTTATCGAAATCTAAGAAATAACACTAATAATAAAGTAAAATCCAATTTGATGACCTTATGGTCTAAGGCGCTACTCTCGCAATAGACTAGACTGCCGGAGATGGAGAGGTCAAGATTCAATCCCGTTTGGATGCACTGAGGGAGGTTTTCCTAAATGTTTTTCCACTCTCCCTCCACATAAATGTGGGTACACTTAATCTAAATTTAACCTTTCTAATCCCTTGTACATTAGTATAATTAGTAAACAGGTGTATTACCCGAATGGGTGGTACGACGTGGTGCGAAAAAAAAGGTAAAATGTTATAAATGTTGACCACAAAAGATTTATGTTCCTTCGTACCAGAACCCTACTATAGATTTTCATCTATTCCCCTGCAAAATAAACCATCACTAGCAAATAATAAACAAGCACAAATTATTAATTTGACTTTTGAGGATATTTACCCCGTTTATTTTCGGAAACCATAACGGAGTTGAAAATTGTTCGAAATTTTGATATTACGTGGAAATGAAAGAGACTCTATTTTATGGCTACTGAACTGAAACAATATCAAAACCACGAGGTTATCAAACTCGCCCCTACCCCTTTTACGTCATGTTCCCCAGAACTACACCGTTCGCGCATGCGCACCACTCATCTGTCCTTATCTCTGCCATAGAACAATGGTAAACAAGACTCATGGCTTCAAACTATCTTCGAAACGAGCGAGTACCGCTCTAAATGTGTAATAAAACTCTTATCTGGTAGAGAATATTATTTGACATTTATATTATCTTTCTTTCTCGGTCCCGGCAAAGATTTATCTGATTACCAAACCCTTCCTTCACCTTCTGACAAGACATCTTGTGAATGTGGGGAATGCCAGGCCTCCACCGTGGTTCGGATTCCACGTTAAACTGTAGGTCCTTCCTTTCATTTCACAATCACCCTACCATTTCACATTAGCGTAAGTGCGTATAACCCGAACGGGTAGTAAGACGCGGTGCTAGTAATAATATATTATCTTTAGTAATGTCAAGCGTATAACCCGAACGGGTAGTAAGATGCGATGCTAAATAATAATAATAATAATAATAATAATAAAATTTAGTAATGTCATCATCAGCTTTTTCACATCCATAACGGTTTCTAGCTTGTTCCCTGGGTCAGTTTTTTATTCAAGCCATTTATTATCCACTACCGGCTTGCTTGGCCTGTCCTAATTTTGTATGCTTTATAATCCAACTTAAGACTATGACAGTCAAAACATCCAGTCTCCGGTGGTTAATTTATCACTGTGAAAGAATAGATTCACATTTCATCAATTATAAATGTTTCGACCATGCAGGGAATCGAACCTGGTACCCTTAGCTCAGTAGACAGACACGCTACCGACTGAGCTTAGGTGCTGGACATGTGATCTTCAGCTCTCACTCATAATTGAGCAAGTTTATCAAGATCCTGTTTTAGCTTGCCCATTTGTCATTTCGACTGTCCATCCGGATATTTGTTCAGCGATAATCTCCAAAGGGGTGGACCAATTCTAACGAAATTGGACAGGGACATTCTTTGAACCTAGACTGAAACATGTATGTCCATACGTTTAAATATGGCGGCAGCTGAAATGTGTTTAAGTTCAATACACAATTATAACGTCTTTATTTTTATTACCGTTTTATTTAATAGTAGTAAGGATAAGGGAATATAAATAAAGAAAATTTAATTTTGTCATTTATTACGCTTGACCAAGTCAAATATTATTATTATTAAAAATTAAGTAATTTGAGAGTTTACAATTCAAAACAATCGATTGAAAACCTAAGGAAGATTTTTTTTAAATGTTGAAATTGTGACACTGACATCTTAAACCATGTGAGCAATGATTATTCTCTATGAATACAAAGTATTATTTAATATAGTGTTAATTTGTTTTATATAAGCTATAACTTGTTCGCCAAGGGAAAATCTTCAAATCCAAGGAGAAATTACAAGAGAGTTTTCAACTTGATATCAAAAGAGAAATTTTGAGACTGAAGTAACAAAAATAATATATTATATTATATGTTGTACTTATAATTTTTTGAAGGTCTACTATTCGCAGAACTACTTAAAATATATAAAGTATAAGTACATATGAAATAATACTATTAATATGATAAATTAACATTGTTGACAGAAATACACTCGTTTGTATTCCTAAAATATTATTCCTATTAGAATTATGTGATATAATCCGTTCCAAAAACATAACTCTCCATAATGTTGGAAGAGCATGGGTTGGAAATTCAGCCGTCAGAGTCATTATGATCTAATTACAAACTAAATATGGGAGTTGGTTGATTTCTACTACCCATAATTCATGTTTTGTAATAACGAGTGTCATGGCGTGTTGTGTGGTGTCAGCAGGGGAAGGCAGAACTAGATTAGACTTCACTTGTGAATCTTTTCATTACTCTTTCTACAGGTATCAATGAAAATAAACTACCATATGAAGTGAGTAGGCCCGAGACTACGTGTGATTGATATTTAAAAAAAAATTCAAAAATGGTTTGTAAGTAAGGAGCGATACATAAGATAGGACTTGAAAAGAAATTTGAAATTTTTTAGGTCATACAAATGTAAGAAAACATTAAATATTTATCGGATTGAAAAATATGCTTTAATACTGAAAACAGTAAGTTGAAAAATGTTTAAGATATTTTTTGGAATTAAAATTCAAAATACATTTAAAATAACAAAACTCTTTAGAAAATAAGCATTAATACAATAGTGGCAAAGTATCATACTTTGATGTTTTAAAATTTAAGCTAAAAGTCTTTTGTTTGATGTATTTTAAATTATGAAGTATTTAATCATACTACATAAGTCAAAATGAAAGAAATTAGAAAAAAATAATATTTGCAAACTTTTTTGTAGTAATTTAATACAATAATATTAACCAATAAGAATAATTATATTTTTTTAAATTTTTATTTCAGCACCGTGTCTTAGTGCCCGTTTGGCATATACGTCTATGTACTAATTACACTAATGTGTTAGGAAGTAGGGATGAGGAAGGTTGAATTTAGAGGATGTGTGCCCACATTTTCTTGCAGGAAGACTGGAAAACCATTTAGGATGAGTCACCCTTAGTGCACCCAATCGGGATCGAACCTTGATCACACCGTCATTGGTAGCCCAGTCTACCCTGAGAATGACGCGTTAGACAATGTGGCCACCTAAGTGGCTGATTTTTTTCTAAAAAATGTAATTATTTTTTATGATACATGTAAAAAACACAAAATGTAAATGTACAATAAAATATTTGAAGTTTACACTTAAAATAGGTTATTATTGAATAAGTCAATGTTTCACTCAACATAAAGAAGTCAAGATGGTGGTCAATTAACAAATAATAAGTCAACAGGAAGTATTATATTATTTTTGCAAACAACATAATTTTTTTTTTAAATAGCACTTATTTTAAATATTAATATTGGATTTAAAATTTTATTTTTAAAATCTTATAATTATAATGTGTGTCCACAAATTATTGACTCCATTTTAAAAAGCCTTAATAAATTTGTTATTTTAAGCTTTTAATGGGGTGATTAATTTATGAACCCTGTTTATTATTTTAAACTATATTACCTTGAGTATATTTTATTACAATTAATTAACTATTGTGCTTACTATTACTACCCACATTGGTGTTCACGTAGAGAAAATGGTTAGCTCGTATAGTCCGTTTTTCAAATGGCCGAAGGATGGGGTGCGTATCCAGGCTGGGTGTATTGAAAAGGTTTTCTTCCTAAATGGTTTCCCACTCTCCTTCCAAGAAAGTTCGGGTACATTTCCTTCAATTTTGTTTTCCCCATTCCTACCACTTAAGTGAGAATACGCAGAAAGCCCCGATGGGGCCTAAGATGTTGTGAAAAAATAAGCAATCGTAACTTCTTTGCCTAGTAAGAAACATATAGTAGGATTATGGTAAGATGGGACTTTTAGAAAATACAAACATACTATTTGACGGTTAACCATGAAACACGCTCTATTTCATTAGTGTCATTTTAATGGTATACTTGCTTTGCTCGTTGGGGGCTACGTCCCTAACCCCCAGTGAGTTTTATTTGCAAGTGGATGTAAAATAAGGTAATTCCAGAGCCGTTTTTTGATAGGTCTTACCGTTTAGCCACAATATATCTCCAAAGAAAGGTCCACACCGACTTTAAAGTTGCTTCATTATTTTGAATATTTTTCGAGGGTTAAAAATTAATTTTTTTAACTTTTTGGAATCTACCCTTCGGTTACAGGCTAAAAGCTATAAGTTTGCCAAATTTCAAGTTTCTATCTCATCTGGAAGTGGGAAGACATTAATGTCAGTGAGTAAGTGAGTCAACCATGTGGCTTTATAATAGTATAATAATAATAATATCATATTTATTGAAAGTTGCATTCACAGATCACATTACATTACCTTGAAATATATAAAAATAAAGTTTTGAATCTGTTAAAAGGTTTCTTCCTTTCTGAATATGACTGAACTTGTTGATTGTTTTGAATTATTTTATACTCAACCACAAAATATTTGAATAGATAATAAAAATTATACGCATTCTCTATAAAGGTTCTTTGAAACACTGTAAACAGAATAGAAAGGTAGCACTCCTTGGAGGAATTTGATTATGTCATTAACCGCTTCAGTGGCCGCATGGTCTAAGGCGCTACTCTCGCAGTAGAATAGACCACCAATAACGGAAAGATCGATGTTCGAAACTTGGTCGTGTGTACCGATGGGGGTTTTCCAAAATGGTTTTCCACTCTCCCTCCACGCACATGTGGGTACACTTCCTTTAAATATAACCCTAAAACCATAGTACACAACAGTTGTATTTTAACACGAAAACAACCAAATATATATATTTTTTAAATAAAGTAATAACGTTAAATGACCCGCCTCGGTGGCGTAGTTGGCTAACGCGCTAGTCGTGTTGAGCTCGACTGCTGAGGAAGGGGAGAACGAGGTTCGAATCTCGGTCGGGTGAACTGGGGATGGTTTTCCACTCTCCCTCCACGCAATTGAGGGTTCACTTCCTTTAATTCACCCTTACCAATTCCTAATCCATTAGCGTAATTAGTACATAAAGCGTATAACCCGAACGGGTAGTAAGACGCGGTGCTAAATAAAAAATTTAATAAATAACGTTAAATGGACATTGGTGTGGATTTGAAAGGTTTATTTATTATTTAAAGTTCCAAAATCTGACCTAATTTTTAACTCAATCGCTCTTTCATATAACTTTGTGTATTTAACGCGCTGGCTTGTCTACCGAGTGACGTCACAAGTTCACCCAATAAGATGTGTCTTCATTTTTCTATTCTCTTTACATTATTTTGTAGTAGCTCTGAAGCTGTTACGACCAAGAAACTTGTAAGCAAAGAGCAGCATCTTCCTAACTCTACTGTTCCATGGTTTCAAATTCACAGGAGCAAACAGCATCGCTCCGTAACCATCACATTGTCGGCTCGATCGTCGACAAAGACGGATCACTAACCGTGACGGGAGTTTATTTTTTTATCCAGTGACGAAAGGCGCAAACTCACGTCACAATTTGGAACGACAACACTCGCCAATATAACATTTTCACCGTTCAAAAAATATTGGCTGACGCTCGTCAAATATTCGTTTGAAGGGTGGGACTCGTAGTTGTTCTCAAAGTTTTGTTTTGGTGACTTTTTATTATGTGAACTAAAATTTGTAAGAAACCTCTATTTATACTGAAGATACCTGCGTTCATTGTCATGGAGGAGTCAGAAACGGTGAGTATGTAACACATGTTTATAGGATTACATCAATGGCGTGTCGGGAAATGTTGCTAGGGTAAGTGGAGCTAGTTTAAACTGTGTAGAAAACTCATTGGTCAGATATAAATATTATTATTATTAAGCACCGCGTCTTACACGCTTAAGTACTAATTACGCTAATGGACTAGGAATTGGGAAGGTTGAATTTAGAGGAAGTGAACCCGAATTTGTGTGAAGGGAGAGTGGGGAAAACTATTTAGGGAAAACCTCTCCTCAGTTAACCGGACCGAGATTCAAACCTCAATCTCCCCGTCCTCTGCAGTCTAGCTCAACATGACTAGCGCGTTAGCTAACCACGCCTTTGTATATTTTGTCAAATGTGTGGACTTAGTAGGTAAGAATATATGACAACCCGCTTCAGTTTCCGAATTGTTTAAGGCGTCACTCCCGTGGTAGACTGGTCTGCTGATGTTGGAGAGATCGGGGTTCTAATTTCGGCCGAGTGTACTGAGGGTGTATTTTTCCTAAAGTGTTTCCCACTCTCCCTACAAGTAAATACGGCTACATTTCATCTAAAATTCTAAATTACTTCTCTCTATCCTTAGAGTACCAATTAATGATATGTACAACCCAAACTAATATTAAGACAAGGAGGGAAAAAAATTAATATTAACCTTCGTGAAATGTCTTACCCGAATCGGTGGACACGTGGAATAAACGCCAAGCTCATGGTTTGCTGATAGTCGAATCACCCCAGCAGTAATGAGGGTTGTTTTTCATAAATTATTTACTATTCTTCCTACACAGAAATGTGGGTCTTTTCCACTGAATTATATATATCTCCCTCTGCTTCACTAGAGTGATTAAAATATATACATCCCGGCAAGGTTGTAAGACGTAAGGAGAAAACAAGTTTCGCGTCTTAATACTCATCGGTGATATTCGCATATTTAAACTAAGCTATGGATGAGGAAGATGAAATCTAGAATAGGTGTACCTACGTTTCCGTAAAGGAAGGGTGGGGAAACAATTTATGAAAACTACTTTCAGTTAACATGGCCAAGTTTTGAGCCCTAGCCTCCGTGAAAGTTCGCCGCCGGAACGTAATCTCGTCACTTAATCCTATCCCGAGATATCGCCGTCCAATCCCTAGATGCACATCCATCCTCCTTCAAATACATTTTCACATTATCCTCCCATTGACGTCACAGCCCGTCAGGTTTCCCAATTAACATTTTGTGTACACTATCCATAAGATCCACATGACCACCCTACCTCATCCTGCGCGACTTGATTATCCTTATTATGTTTGGGGATGCATACAAACCATAAAGTTATTAACTATGCTACTTAGAAAACATTTATATATTTGATTATTTATGAATCAATCAATGTTTTATGAAAACATACAAATTATAACAGGTATCAAAGAGAGTTGAATTCAAACTAAACGAAATTGGAAGATATACATGAAACATTATTATAGAATAATAGTAAAAATAAACAACTTTATCTTAAGAGCCCTGGTACAAATAAAACAAAACATAATAAAATTAAGATCTATTGCATTTAAAATTATCAGGATCGTGAACAATGGTGAACTAGATTGTTATCTATATATTATTATTATTATTATTATTAGCACCGCGTCTTACTACCCGTTCGGGTTATACGCACTTACGCTAATGTGTAATGGTAGGGTGATTGTGAGATGAAATGAAGGACCTACAGTTTAACGTGGAATCCGAACCACGGTGGAGGCCTGGCATTCCTCACATTCACAAGATATCTTGTCAGAGGTGAAGGAAGGGTTTGGTAATCAGATAAATCTTTGCCGGGACCGAGGATTGAACCCCGGCTGCCAGCATAGAAGTCTGACACCTTACCCCTAGACCACCAGGTCACCGTTATCTATATAATTTTTGTATAACAGTCACTGGTGAAAATTGAATTAATTAATAAAATAAAAAGGTTGGAGTTTACGGGGGATGATTAATTGTAGTAATTACCTTTCTCATTAGGTTGCGGTGTTGTGTAAGCAGCTACCAATTGACAAATTATTCATTAACATTGATTGATCTATAAATAATTGAGCCTATATCTATTTTTACTAAACTTTAAAAGTGTTTCGAAAATCTAATTTTGATATAAAACTGTTTCTTGTATTTAGAAAAAGGAACTTCAACAGAGCATTTCCAATAATTTTTTTTGTGATTAATAAAAATGTAAAACACACATCACTACAAATTATCAGTTTTTTATTTTCTGAGGATACACTGGGATCGCTGTACCTCCATTTTATTTTATTTTTAATTTGAAGTTTTAAAAATGTTTTCAATTTAGTTTATCCACTTAATATTTAAATTATTCAGTGTTCTGTGAATGAAAAAAAAAAAATATTTTCAACAAAACGTGACATAATGGCAACACAGGTGCAATGATGAGTTAATTAAAATGTGAAATTGGAAAATAAAAATACGGGGTAGCAGAGAATGTATAGATAGAAGAGAAGACCAGCCAATTTGTCGCGTTTCATTTTTGGAAAACTTGAAAATTTCACTAAAAAGAAAATATGGTTACGCAACGTCGAAGAATCTGATTCATGGTAAAAAATTTATAGAAAGGGTAATTTAGAAAACACAAACATATATCTTTTGAGGCCAACATTGATGACATTTTTTATTTTATTATATTCCTATAGATAATGTAATATATATCAAAAGTAATCTGCAGAAAAAACGAATTGACGTTTATTAACGTAAACCTTGATGGACTCTATTGATAGATCCTAAACAGTTGCTGGAAGAAGTGCAAAACAATTTAACGTTTGGAGAGGGAAAAATAATAAATGTGTTACACAATCGTGGTATCATTCAAATCTCTTCAAGTGAATCTGAAGAGGTTTAAAAAAAACAGATTAACCGTTTTGTAACCGCTTTAAAATCTTTTTTTTTTTACACCACGTCTTACTACCCGTTCGGGCTACACCTTTATGTACTAACTATGAGGGAAATTAAGGTGGAAGTAGGGTTATATTATAGGAAGTGTACCCACATTCGCGTGGAAAGAGAGCGTAAAACCACACTCAGGACACCCGTTCGAGATTCAAACCTTTATCTCCCCGTCATCGGCAGTTTAGTCTATTGCGATAGATCCTTATTGTTGACTAGGACAATATCGGTAGTGATGTTCATAAAGTTCAATCCAGCAAAAATCGGTTGCATCTTGGTTGCTTTATGGATATCACTCAACATTTAGACACAAAAACAAACAAATATATATATCGAGACATTTAACCTTCTGAAAGAATGACCTAGAGGTGGAGTTGATTTATATATATAAATCAAATCCACTCGGCACCCATACCCACTTTTTCCCCTTAAAAAATAAAAAAATCCTTGAAAACTATAAACTATAATTTCCTAGTGATTGTAAATATTTAAACCTAATTGATCACTAGGTTTCTGAGAATTTCTTTAAAGCATTTTCCTCAAAAATCTCTTCCTAAGGTGAACAGTATTTGTTTAACATTGTGGAAG
Source organism: Timema douglasi (assembly GCA_901482245.1). NCBI lineage: Eukaryota > Metazoa > Arthropoda > Insecta > Phasmatodea > Timematidae > Timema > Timema douglasi. The sequence goes on along the minus strand of CABEEJ010001079.1, from coordinate 115,917 downwards.
GCCTCCACCGTGGTTCGGATTCCACGTTAAACTGTAGGTCCTTAATTTCATCTCACAATCACCCTACCATTTCACATTAGCGTAAGTGCGTATAACCCGAACGGGTAGTAAGACGCGGTGCTAATAATAATAATAATAATAATAATAATAATAATAATAAAACATTGTGGAAGCCTAGACAATCATTATACAAACTTTATTTTTTTTCAATAAAAAAATATTAGGTTTTAATATTTTAGGATATAATAATTACTGTATTTTAATCATAGTCCATCATTTTTACTGTAAAATGTAGAAGAACTTAAATTTGTAGTAGCTTTCCAAATTACACCAAAAAAAAAAGTATGTTAATGTACACACAGTATTAATGGATTTTCTGTTAACCCTTGAGGGTTTGATCAGGATTTAAAGTTTTTATTGCAACTTTTTTTTTAATTATTATTTTTTTATTCAACTTTTTAAGATCTTGCATAATCGTTTCCTAATATGCCACAGTGACAGAAGTTTAATACTGCGAAACCCGTTTATAAGAAAAGACGAGTTCAAAATATTTTATTTGTCTATATTTATTATTAATAAGTTTGTGTAATTAAACGTATATTACTGCAGAATGTTAGGTGATATTATTATTATATTGGCTTTTTTTAATGCAATAAAAACTTTAAAATATAGATTAAGTGTTTTTCTCTCTTATGACTTTAAAAATGTAATATTTTTGGCAATAATTTATCCCCAAAATTGTCCATAAGTCAGCGGCTATAATAATCATATAGGCATATATAATATGCTCAGTACGACAGTTTATGTTTGCATATGATGTTTATATTATTTTAGAATACGATAGTTTGTTTGACTTTTTACTATACCGTTAAGAGTTAAATTGGCAGAAAATATTTTGAATGATTTGAACTATACCGTCAAATATTAGTTAGCATTAAATTATGAAATATATTTGTGTTGAATTGCATCCCATATTTGAATAAGTATGTGATAATAGTTTCGAAATTTGAACTTATATGTTAAATGAGGGCATTACGAACTATCTGTAGAGTATTGTAGTCAGGTTCTCGGGTGAAATAATAATTTCATTACCGGAAATAACATTAATATTAACAAAGAAATAATAATTAGTTTACGCATTAATACATAATATTTTAAATCAAGTTTATAATTTGTCATATTAACACCGCGTCTTATTTATTACCCATTTGGGCTGTACGCCTATGTAATAATTACGCGATTATGTTATAGATGAGTAAGATTGAATTTAGGGGAAGAGTACCCGCATTTGTATGAAAGGAGATTGGAAAATAATCTAGAAAAACCACCCTCAATATATCAAACCAGGATTATAATCCAAATCTCCCCTTCATAGACAATCTAAACTACTGCAAGACTGATGCCTTATACCATGTGGCCACCAAAGCGGGTAGCTCTATATTGAATGCTACGTTAAAGGCAGAATAAATTAAATTTGTAAGCAAGATTATTTTAATCAAACACATCTTTTAAGATTATATTTTGATGGATTATTTGTGTAGATTTAGAAAAATAAGACCCGGACGGAGATTTTAATCCTGCCTACCCAGTATTACGTCCAGACTGCCCTCCCAACTGAGTAAACTGGTGTCTCCTTTTTGTTTTTGTTTTTTAGCACCGCACCTTACAACTAGTTCGGGTCATTCACCAATGTACTGATTACACTATCGTACTAGTTATTAGGAAGGTTTAATTAAGAGGAAGTGAACCCGAATTTGCGCGGAGGAAGAGTGGAAAACAGTTTATAATTATATCACGTAGCCATGGAAGCGGGTTCCTCCAAGTTAGTTAATCTATTTTAATGACTAACTCTAATGGAAGAGATGCCGGATAGCTAAGATGATAAAACTGTTCACGGCTAGTTCTCGGGCGTCTAGTGTTCATATACATGACAGGGGGTCATTTTTCTATATTTGCATAAAGTTATTTTAGTTTATCATATATTCAAAGCATAAAGAAGGTAAGCAAAGAAAAATACTAACTCAAAAATTTTAACAAAAATTAACATCATATTTGCTTCCCGAAATGTGATTTTTGGCATGAATTTTCAAGAGAACTGTTTTCTTTTTGATATTTATAAATAATCATATCATACTTATATTGGAGAATTATGAATATGAACGTGAAGACATCAAGGTTGATAATAATTTACATTTTTGTGCACCGAGTCTTACTACCCATCGAGGCTATCCACTGATTTACAACACTCAAGTAGGAAACTATACTAATATTTTCTTAGATGAACAGGGCAAAAAAGTTTATTAAAATCCAACCTCAGTACATCTAGTCGATATTCGAACACCAAACCCTCTGTCATCAGCGAATCTTAACAGACGAGCTCATTACCTTATCCCACGTCATGTTCTCCGGTGCAGGTATAATTTACTTGAAGTAAGGAATACCAAAGCTCAATTTATCCGAGAACTTAATAAAAAAATAATGTTTATTAAATATCACTCATTTATCCCGCAAGGAGAATAAGTAGGCTTACATTACAAAGTAAAAATCTCTTAAGTCAAATGTCAACAACAATATAATACTGCGATATTTCTGATTCTCCAATTTTCCATATATACTGTCTTTAGAAATGTATAAGTATCAATCTAGCCTGATTATCAAAATGAACTTATAAAAAACTCTACTTATTTTAGTAACAAATATAATAAGGTTATTTTCCTCCCTTCCTAACCACAAAAGAAACCCTAAAACGATTTTGATTAAATTTGATTCATTTATAGGAGGTAAATAACAAAATTTTTATTATTTAGCACCGCGTCTTACTACCCGTTCGGGTTATACGCTTGTAAATAACAAAAGAATACATACTGTGTTCATCTTTACAAAGTTCAAACTAATTTAGTTTTTCTTCAACAAAGTTGGCATTTATAAATGATTGAATCATAGATTATTCCCTGAGCTAATGATAACAAAACAATGTAGGGATACTTTATCAAGCTCAACATACAGTACTTAAATAGATTTTACTCTAAAACAATCCTTGATATCATGACTCAGATTTAATTTTATTCACTCACAAAGAAGGTTGAGTAGAAAAAAAAAATCATTTGACATTTCTGAAAGATGGGTATCGTTTAGTAATTCAAATCCTAAACACGTGTATTATGCCTTGAGCTCATTGCTAAATATAGCCTGCAGGTTAAGCAGCCTCCCTTATTGAGTGTTAAACATGAAAACTAAGAGGTCTTTCGGGGTCTTAGTACTTTAGTTTTACGACCAGATATAGCTTTTTTCAGAATGAGTCTGGCGTTTAAAATGATCAAACGGTGGCTAGTGGTATTTCTACCTTTTTTTAAAAAATCATACGTTCTAGTGGAAAACGTAACTTCTTTATTTAAATTTGATTATATTTTGTTTGTATGAATCTAAGTGTAACATATAGGCCTATAAATCCAATTAAGTTTTGAGACAATGGCTCTACTACTGTTTAAAAGTGGGATTCCTACAGGTAATTCTTCGCTTTATAATCTAATCAAAATATTTTGATGGGGATTTCCCGGTTTTTTTTTCATCGCCACTATCAAGTGAGTAGTGAATTGTGACTCCAGTCTTTGGTGAGTACGTTGGTACGTACAGTTCAAGCTCTAAGGGCCAGTTTCATAGTCAAATTTAGTACGCCTCAAGTGCGACGCTACACTAAGTACATGACGACACCTACACATACCAGAATGGAACGGGCCAGTTTCCTATGCGAGAACGGACCATTCCATTCGAGTTTAGGTAGGTGTCGTCATGTATTTAGTGTAGCGTCACACTTGAGGCGTACTAAATTTGACTATGAAACTGGCCCTTAGAGCGGTATGCAAGAACGATGCTAAAGCACGGCTGAAGTACCAGTCAAGCACAATTAAGGTTGAAGGAAAGTCCAAGTCAGGTTTATCATATGTCGTCTAGCTAGCAGTCACGTGATGAACTTTGACACAGAGCTACAAAACCTCGGTGGCATATGAAAATTATCTATTTTATTATTATTATTTAGCACCACGTCTTACTACCAGTTCGGGTTATACGCTTTAAGTACTAATTACGCTAATGGATTAGGAATTAGGAAGGTTGAATTAGAGGAAGTGGACCCCCATTTGCGTGGAGGGAGAGTGGAAAACCATTTAGGAAAAACCACCCCCAGTTCACCCGACCAAGATTCGAACCTTGATCTCCCCGTCCTCAGCAGTCGAGCTCAACACGACTAGCGCGTTAGCCAACTACGCCACCGAGGCGGGTAAATTTTTTTTAATCTACATCCACTGCCTTCTATTATGATGATTTGGCTCGTGAAGTTAACGAAACTGATCATAAATGAACAAAGATTTGTTAAAATAATGAAAAACATGGCTTTCAATGTGGAATAACGAATCTATTGGAACGGATCAATAATCATACTATTATAAAAAAATATAAAAAACTAATTCGGGACAATGACAAACGAGTGAAAGAACATGAGGAGAAATAACCAGAACTATTTTAACCCTACCGACAATTTCCAAAGGTTTGATCAGTATATAATAGACCTTTCATCTGGATCTGTTATATTACACCAATGTATATTAATTGAGTAGTTGACTTATATAAATCTAGATATTCTAGGGCCGCCATATTTTGTCGTGAAAACAAAGCAATATCGAAATACTCTCACGTGCTTGTCTTGGTAGTCCATGCACGTCGTGCCATCCTGAGGAAATATAATCGAAACATGATAAAAGTACAGTCGATGCCTGCTTGGGACGAGACTGCTGCTTGACTTCTCTGCGACACAAATGTGTTGAGTCATTTATTGGAATTGGGCTGCCCGATCGTCCTGGCAAACAAGTCCAGAAACATCTGCTTCACATGTACTTCAGCCGTGCTTAGTATCGTTTTTATATACAGTCCATACTTTCTAAGTACGTTTCACTGCAAGATTGTACGAAAACTATTCTCAAAATAAAACAATGAGAACATGTTTGGTATACAATGATCCCCTATTTATTTATTTACTATAACGAACACTTTGATATAGTGAACGATTTACGAGATAATTCCTCGGTCCCGGCAAAGATTTATCTGATTACCAAACCCTTCCTTCACCTCTGACAAGACATCTTGTGAAAGTGGGGAATGCCAGGTACGTTAAACTGTAGGTCCTCCATTTCATCTCACAATCACCCTACCATTACACATTAGCGTAAGTGCGTATAACCCGAACGAGTAGAAAGACGCGGTGCCAATAATAATAATAATAATAATGATTTACGAGATAATTGCAAAATCACCGTTTTAGGGCTTGATTTTTCAAGATGGAGGATGTAAAATAACTTTTTTTTAAATGGTAGACCTACTATATTCCATTTTATCTACCACAAAAACTATAGAAATAATATCAAATCTTCAGTTAGTATCAACAAGTTAACGATTTCTATGCTTAGCAAGTCCGCTATTACTTCCAGGATACGTTAGGTTAGGTTGGTGCTCTGTTTGTCACCCCACTCGAAATGGTGGCCTGGGCAGCCGCCCTATTCGTCCGACCCCCTCTCTGACTATCATATAAACTACCGACACTAAGCTGTTCCCTTTTAAATTACGTTTTTCATGGCCTACCATCACATTATTGTCATTTTACTACCTTTACACTTACCGTCCAATAAACATCAAACCCAAGCTATTCTCGTCTAATTCAGTCATATATTACGCCCTTACCTAACAGTCCAGGGAGCTCCAAACTTTTTATGTCCAAGGGCCAAAGGGTTTGTCTTTTGTTGGCTCGCGGGCCGCAATACTGTACCGACAATATTTGGATTAAACACATATTAAAATATTTGTGTCAGCTCATTCTTATATATTTATACTCAGACTATGGATTGGGGATTAGGCCTGTCTCTGACAGGTGAAATTTCGGATTTTTCGTGCAGTGTATTCTCTGGTTGTTTTTTAATTTATTTAGATTTTTCATAGAAAAAAGAAGCATTATTTGTCTTGTATACTAGAGTTGTCATTTTTCGTTTCAAAGTACATTTGTATAAAAACCAATTACTATTTTTCAAGTAAAAAGCAAAAGTCGTTTATAAAATAACGTAAAAAATGCATTTATTTTATGTTAATTGTATAATATATATATGTCATATTTTCTCTTGAAATAATGTTATTTTGTTGATGAGCCAGTGGGCCGCAAAAATAAGTTGTCGCGGGCAGTGGGTTGAAGACCCCTGTTTTACCTTAATGACCGCTCGACCGTTTCCCCAAGCTAAAGGTGAACACCTAGTGGTTAGCGATACCAACAATTGTCGTTGAAAGCGTAACCAACGATCCTAGACTTAACAATTACAGACAGACGTAGTATTTTAAGGAAGTTAGCCGTTTCAAAATGCTATTTTATAGGTGTTTATCAACATTGACAACTGCATATCATATAGTATACATATTTTTTAGCATCACGTCTTAATAATACTAGTTCAAGCTATAAGTTTATGTGCTAGCTACGCTAATGGTTTTAGAGATTAGGAAAATTATATTTAGAGGAAGTGTACGTACGCTTGCATGGAGAGGGAGAGTGAAAAAACTATTTTTGAAAAACAAACCTCAGTACACCCGACTGAGATTCCAACCTCGATGTCCCTGTCATTGGCAGTTGAGTCTAACGCGAGATTAGAATGTTAAACCATGCAGCCACCGAAGCGGGTCAGATCATAACATTTCTTGAAGTGCAGGCCTATATATATGTTAAAGTAGATCTAGTAACTTTTTCTAGTTTTCAGACAAAACCTTTCCTTTTATAATTAGACCCGCCTCGGTGGCGTAGTTGGCTAACGCGCTTGTCGTGTTGAGCTCGACCGCCGAGGATGGGGTGATCGAGGTTCGAATCTCGATCGGGGGAACTGGGGGAGGTTTTTCCTAAATGGTTTTCCACTCTCCCTCCACGCAAATGCGGGTTCACTTCCTCTAATTCAACCTTCCCAATTCCCAATCCATTAGCGTAATAAGTACTTAAAGCGTATAACCCGAACGGGTAGTAAGATGCGGTGCTAAATAATAATAATTATTATTATTTTATATTTAGATTGGAGTTTATAGTTTTATTTGACACATACATGAAATAGGAAGCACTTGATTCACTCCTGTTCTAGAGTGTCCCTGATTTCCATCTATGGGGGTGAGAGGAGGGGGTGGTAGGGGATGTGGGTTTCGAGGAATTGCAGAGCAGAGCGTGAAGGGACGTCACGGACCAAGAAGTCAAAGCTATGATAAAGAATATCTCTCCCCTTTGGAGAATTAGATCAAGCCTCTCTTACCTTCTTCAACTTTCCTTTCCTCACGCTTCTCTCTACGTGTCGCCTTAGAGACGCGATAGATGGGAATTACATTTTAAAACGGATTTATCCTCCTCCTTCGTGGCGGGAGAAAAGTGTTATTTGCTTTTCATCTCTTAACAAAAAAAAAAAAAAAAAA
>CABEEJ010001079.1:61909-108423 GCA_901482245.1 Timema douglasi | reverse complement strand
GAAAAAAATCAAATAAATTGAATTACGATACTGTACATCTGAGAGATCAAAATGACATTAATGTTTCAACTCTATAAGTTTATTCTTGGGGGCTTGTTTGTATCCTTTCTTATCCCTTAATTATTTTAAATATTCAACTAGGTTTTGTGCTTGTATATTCGGTTGGTTTAGAAAGTGTGCTTTATTTATTTTGGCCAAAAAAAGTCTTTTTTGTTAATAAAACTGAAAAAAATAAAAACTTTCACTCGTGTTAAACTTAACCTTAACCTATTTTTATTGTAATTAGTTCACTTGAAACCATTGTTATTAACTACTAAGGGTTCGGCCAGACTGACAAGCGTGCGAGAGAGCGAGCGTGTGGTTAGCAAATAGCTCTCAATATTTGTTGACGAGGAGTCAAAGGTTCGAATCTTGGCTCAGTGAATTGAGGGTGGTTTTTGACAAGTGGTTTAATGTTATGGATTTCTCATCCTCTCTCCACGATAATGGTGATTCTTATTTGTAAAGGCCTACTTTGATTATAACATTTAAATATTTTAATATATCAGTTCTACATATATANATGATCTTACCAATTAAATTAGGCCGTTAGTAGCAAGTGATCCAACCCTATCAATAGTCATAAAAATGCCAAAATGAGAAGTTTTCCTAGCACTCAATGAACAAACATACAATAATATTGCCTAATGCCTAGCGCCTGTAAACTAGACTGTTCTGGCTCGAACGCGCGCGCGTTTGAAAAATAGTATCAGTTCTATCTTTCAAGCGCGGGCGCTCAGTCACTCGCTCGCACGCTCCAGTCTGGCCACCTCTCATTACAACCAGTTAGTTCTATTTTATATTATAGTCGCTCGCTCGCCCAGTCTGGCCGTCCCCTAAGGCGCTAGGACGAGGAAGGTTTTTTAAAAGAGGAAATGCAATATGATAAGGGTTAGGAACCTACAATGAAAAATCCCAATTAGAAAACCACCCCTAGTGCACTATGCAGATATATGAATATTGACCTCCACATTACCGACAGTAGTATTAATAATAATAATACTTAGCACCGCACGTCTTACTACCCGTTCGGGTTATACGCTTAAGTACTAACTACGTTAATGGGTTAGGAATGGGTAAGGTGGAATATAGATTAAGTGAACTCGCATTTGCGTGGAGGGAGAGTTGAAAACCATTAAGGGAAAACAACCCCCAGTTCACCCGAGCGAGATTCGAACCTCTATCTACCCATCCTCGGCAGTCTAGATCAACACGAAACCAGTGCGTCAGCTGATTAAGCCACCGATGCGGGTCATTACCGAAAAATCCACTCTATTGCAAATCTGGCGAATAGGTCGCGTGGCCATCAGTATGAGATTTTTTAAATTAGTACATGTAACATACTGGCCACTATTGACTTAGACATAATCTAAAACAGCTTTAAGTAAAAATAAGTGCTACTCACTTCGGTGGTTGAGTAGTCTCTAACGTCACACTCTCATTAAATTGGACTCCCAATGACATTGGGATCGGGGTTTGAATCCAGTTCAGATGTACTGAGAGGGTGATTTTACACTTTCCCTCCACGCAAATGTAGGTATACTTTCTTTAAATTCAGCCTGCCTCACCTCTAATATATTAGTTTAATTAATATTTATGTGTATAGCCCAATCAGGCTAAAGGAAAATATTGGGGTTTTTTTCCACTGCGCCCCAGTCCCGTTAGGATTACACGCACATTAATAACGCTAGTATAGTATGGATGAAGAAGAAAAACTCAGAGGAAATGTACCCGAATTTGCGTGGAAGAATACGGTAATTAATTTAAGGAAAAAAAATCTTAGTAAAGCCAACCGGGATTCTATTTCCAATGTCTCAATCACCGGGAATCCAGTCTAACATTAGAGTGACGCGTTAGACCATTCAACCACCGATGCGGGTAAATAAAAGTAATTATAATGCTAATAAACAAGTAAAACTGTTAATTTAAATAATACACATATTTAGAATACAATTATATTACACTATTATTATGACTTTACCAGTATAGTTAGTGAGACGACTAAGCATGTTTCTGTTCAGAAAATTTTTCTAGAGTGAAAATCGGGGTTACACCATTTCAAATTATTAATTTAAAAATTCGTTGAGGTTGGCACGACAAAAGAAACAAAAGGTAAGGAGCCTGTTAAAAAAAAAGCTTGATATAATTTGAGGAATAGAAATAAATCTGTTTAGATTCATGATCGACATTAGAATTGTATCTATTGAACTTTTAGACATATGCATAGTATACGTTTTTTTAAAGATATAATCTTCCCTTAAAAAATTGGTGGTTTTCCTGGCCGATTTTGGTGCCTTGTTCAGTGTGCAGAGTTGAAAAAGGTTGAAAATCGTTGCTAATACTAAACAGTCCCCAGTGCATGCATCAATAATCTAAGTCTCTCGGGTTGGCTAGGACAAAAATGTAGCAAAGCTTTTTTTTATTAAAGGTTTTTAACGTAACGTAACCGACTGATTATCAGTACACGATTTCTAAACTAACTTAAGTCTAGAACAGACACTTGATCGTTAATTCATCACTGTGAAAGAGTAAAACCCACATTCCACTATTGATAAATGTTTTTATCGTGCTGAGAATCGGACATGGGACCCTTAACTCAGTAAGCAGACACGCTACACGCTGAGATAAAGTGTCAGAATGTGGAAATGTAGTATTGCATTTTTTTTTACGAACAGGCACATTGATGCCTTGGTGTCTGGATATTGTGTTTACACTAGAGATACCTTAAATAAAGTTGTATTACCTTATTAAATATATAGGATTGAATTGTATAAAATGGAGCATAAATAAAATTAGAGAACGTTGACATAAATTTACAATCACTTCAATATTTCGATGCCACATGGTATTTTTCTTATAAGAGATTATATTGGACAGGAAGTTGATTTTAGCGATATCAGCTTAGTCGTTCTTGGTTAGTTAGCTATTTTTATTGTGTATCATTCTTCTACGGTAGTTTGTATTTATTTAGTTACATATTTATTATAAAATGCTTATTGCACTTTATTTCACACATATATAAGTCAGCAATAATTCCTATACTTACACTAAACTGTGCTAATAAGCTGTTTTATTTTATTTGTAAACAAAAATGAAACTGAATAATTAATACTAAGTAGATGTTAATCATAACACACATAAAAAATTATTTAAAATTAATGCTTGATTTCAATTGTAAATGAATTAATCACATGGCAATCCATTTTAAATGTTAAATTAATTTACTTTAACTGTTCACACACAATTTAGATTTCAGAGTTGCCTGTGTTTACGAAAGTCTTAATTCACAAATACATGCTACAGATGTGGGTACATGGACTAAGGCGTCATATTCATATATTCTGCTTTCTCCAGTGAAGAAGATATTGAGTTAAAATACCGGTCTGGTTGTATTGAGGTAGTTTTATTTTACACAATGGGTTATTCCACTCTAACCACGCCAATGTGGGTATATTTCCCTTAACATTATATTTTCTTTATCCCTACTCCAATTATGTAAACATATGTCTAGTAAGAAACTTTAAAAATGTAAATACAAGTCAATTTTCATAGGAGGAACCTTTCAAAGAATACAATCCTTTGTTTTTCGGTCAAAATTGATAACATCTTTTTAAAATCAATTAATAAGTTATAATTTCATAGGTAATGACAATATCTATATATATTTTTTATCACTGCATCATCAGTGTTTCAGTATATTGCAAGAGGTGTCAACCTAGTCTATTCGACCGCCGAAAAGGGTTAATAATTATCAAAACTTACATCTGTCGATAGCATGACTTTATGCATAAAACGTGAAGGTTGATCTAGTAGATTTTCCAGTTATTAGATAAGGCTCTTCCTATGAAATTGGAATGTAATTGATGTTTTTTTATGGCGATTTTAACTTTTTATAGTCAGAATTATGTGCTGGTGGTCCGGGGTTCAATCCTTGGTCCTGGCACAGATTTATCTGATTACCAAACCCTTCCTTCCCCTCTGACAAGACGTGTATTAATCATAACTTGTGAATGTGTGGAATTCCGAGGCTTCACCGTGGTTCGGATCCCACGTTAAACTGTAGGTCGGTCCTCCATTTCATCTCACAATCACCCTACCACTACACATTAGCGTAAGCGCATACAACCCGAACGGGTAGTAAGATGCGGTGCTAATAATAATAATAATAATAATAATAATAACAGTAACAAGGTCACTTTTGTTCAACCATATCGGCGATCAGAGAAAGATATGCCTTTCCAACCTCTATAAGTTCGAATGATTATGCACTCACCTAAAATTCAAATAGATAATTTGAAAATTCATATTTTTGGACGTACGGACTAAATTTCACAATCATCTATCTTGGTCTGCCAATGATAGAGAGGTTTAGGTTTCAATTCCAGCCGGGTGTACTAAGATTTATTATGAAATAGTTAATCCCTCTCCATCCACCTAAATGCGGGTAAATTTACTTTAGATTCTACCTGTATGTTCCCTATCCAACTAACGTAATTAAAATGGTTAGAACCCACTTCAATGGCCGAATAGTCTAAGACGTCACTCTCGTGTACTGACCTGCTGATGATGGAGAGATCGGGGCTCGAATCCCGGTAGGGTGTACTTGGGTTGGTTTCCGCAAAATGGTTTTCCACTCTGCCTCCACGAAAATTCAGATACACTTTCTATAAAAAAAACTACCTTCCTAATCCCTAAAACCATTAGCAGAATTAGTACCTAAGCATATAGCCAAACGTTCAGTAAGACGCAGTGGTAAAAAAAAACCACTCATTAAATATATCTATTTTAACATGCACCTCTATTTTAAAGGCTTTGTAATACATTTTCTGAAATACCGTCTACAGTGGAATAAGTTTTATTTTCTTTAGAAAAGCTTCTTTGATATTTAAATTATTACAATTCAAAAGAAATGGTAGAACTTAAACGCTTTGATAATTTCAATAAATATTTGAACCTGATACTATATCGAACTTTATTTGAATGCCTGTGTTGGCTGAAGTAGATTCTGTCAAACATTTTGAAAATAAAAGAAAGTTTCTTTAAATTGCTTAAAATCTTATAAATGTTTGATGTGATGCGTATAAACTCATACAAATGTTTTGAAAAGTATTCTTTTTTCATTTGTATGCTTTATGATTACGATATTTGTGTATTTATGTATATATTTATAGAAAGTAGTTCCCCCTTACCATAACTAACATTGTCAAAATAAATAAAATACCTGACTTTGCAAACAATTATGAGTATTACCTGAATAAAATAACAATAGGGGTTTATTTTATTTTTTATCTGAGATCCAATCGCAAATAGCAGAATAGTTATTAGTTCACTAACATATTTTTATAATAATACTTTTCAAACACAAGATCATTAAATCAAACTTTTTTAATATAATCATTTTGGTTAATGTGCCAAATTGTGAGGAAAGAAATTGAAAATAATTAAGTTGTTTTAAGCACTGGACATTTTATTTGATTAGGTTAATAGTAATGGTTTTATTTGTGTCCATACTATTAATTTTGGATTACCGAAAATGGTTTAATTTAGCCCATACACCTTCCACAAAATATTTTTTCAAACCTATTTCCAAGTGATATTGGGCATAAGACTCACCTTACACTTGGTCACTGTTGGCAGGATGAATTAATTAAGGATCAAATCCCGATAGGGTCATAACATATATTTTTCCGCTATTATGTTTATTGATGGCTTCCCCAACCTTCCTCGAACGCAATGCTAGTGAAATACCCCTCCCCCCCTAATCTATTATATTTACATTAGCAAAAGTCATTGTGACCTGGCAGTCTAAGGGTAAGGTGTCAGACTACTGTGCTGGGGGTCTGGCGTTCAATCCTCGGTCCCGGCACAGATTTATCTGGTTACCAAATCCTTCCTTCACCTCTGACAAGACGCTTATTAATCACAACTTGTGAATGTGGGGAATGCCAGGCCTCCATCGTGATTCAGATCCCACGTTAAACTGTAGGTCCTCCCTTTCATCTCACAATCGCCCTACCATTACACATAAGCGTAAGTGCCTGTAACCCGAACGGGTAGTAATACGCGGTGCTAATAATAATAATAATAATAATAATAATAATAATAATAATAACAAGCATAAGTTGCCGCCAACACCGGTGGTTGCATGGTATAAAGCGTCAAATTCGCAACAAACGGGATTGTCAATGACGAAGAGGTAAAGGTTAAAATCTTGGCCAGAATATCCGGGATTTGTTTCTCCCAAATGATGTTTCACTGTGATTTTCTCATCACTTCTTTACGATGATGTGGGTGCACTTCCTTAAACACAACTTACTTATCCATAAAACTTTTCTATCAACGTGTTTAACCAAGTGTTTAGGTAAAACGCATGTATGATAATTACTCTAATGATATAGGGATGAGGAAGGAAGCATTTTAGATATAATCTACCAACATTTGCTAGGAAGGAGAGTGGAAAAATATTTAAAGAAAGCTCCCATCAGTAGACCCAACCGGGACTTTAACCCCGATCTCCCCATCATCGGCAGTCAAATCTACCGTGAGAGTGACTCCTAAGACTATCTAGCCACCAAAGCGGGTAAATAAGTAGTTAACAGCCCTAGTGTTGAATTTACTTGCTAAAAAAAAAGTAGATCCAAAACAATATACAGTTTTATTTGGTTACAGTGAGTCAATACACACACATTGTTTCTATGAAATAATTATGTATCTCCCTCAACTAAGAGACAGTTTCATAGCCAGACTTAGCGCGCCTCGTGTGTGGCGCGACACTAAACACAGGACGACACATACTTACAGTAGCCCCATGGCTTCTTTGGTGCTGCCTGACAGCTAAAAACTTTGAAAAGTTACCAGACCAAATTATGTATCCCTACGCTGAACCATATGATCTGCAAAAACATGTGTTTAGCAGCTGTCACTTCTGACAGTCAAAATTTAGGTATTATACCTAAAGGTTGACTGTCAGAAGTCAGCTGTGAGCTGTCACTCAGCACCAAAGAAGCCATGGGGCTACTATAGATAAGAATGGAATGGATTTGTTTCATATGTGAAACTGGGACATTACATTCGAGTTTATATAGGTGTCATGTAATTTTTTTTTTAGCATCCCGTTCTTATTGCCTTTTGGTTTATACGCTTATATACTAATTACGCTGATGGCTTTAGGGATTAGGAAATTTATATTTAGAGGAAGTGTTGAACCTCATTTTGTAGAAACAACCCTCAGTACACCCGACCGAGATTTGAACCTAGACCTCCACGTTATCAGCAGTCTAGTATACTGCGAGAGTAGCGCGCTAGCCCATGCGACCACCGAAGCGGGTGTCATGTATATACTATAGCGCCGTATTTGAGGCGTACCCGGTCTGACTCTGAAACTGGACCTGTGTCAGAGGGGGAGTGATGACACCTTCCCTGTCCAAACAAGGTGTCATGGTTCAAGGGTTCGGGTCTTCTTTGGGAATTATGTGTTGATTGAGTGGGGTAGAGGAGACACGTCATAATGTTGTTAGGTTGGTTATGACCGGTCACCAGTTCATAGAGGATGGGAGCACATGCATATATTTAAATAATAGAGAGATGTTTACTATTCTATAACTAACTAGTTTAATAACTTGAAATATAAAATATACAATTATTTACAAAAGATACATGATACATGATATCTGTTGCTGGGTAAACCACCCTATCTTTACTATATTCATGAACCATTCAGAGGTCTTTAATTTGAAAAAATTCTCTGATGGAAGTACCGGACCCAACTGTTCTGTTAGTCCGTCATTTTGTCCCTGGATCAACTCCGGGTCATTCATCTCTAACTGGAATTTACATGATCAGTACAGAATACATTGTTTCAAGTCTAGCACTCTGTTCATATGTTGTTGGCTCCCAACAAGTTTAATGGTTATTTTTTAATAATCAAATTTATAGCGTTTTGAATCATGAGCCCAATGAGAATGAATTTTAGTTATTCTTCTCAATAAGTATTAAAACATTATGGACTTAAAAATCTTCATCGGTGGGTATGATGACTAAATATAGAGCTAATCTACAGTAGATTATGTAATAAGTAATTTTAATTGATAGGTTAAACAATATTTTTACTAATAAATTACTAGTTAAAGTATTGAATGGATTAAGATTAAATACATCCGCACTAGCGTTGAAGGTCTGCGTGGAAATTAACATGATACATCATTTGCAGAAATAACCCACAGTGAATCTGAACTATTATACTTTTGAAATATTGGATTTGTGTAAAAATCATTCAATTCAAAATGGTTTAGTAAGATTATTTCAAAACAATATCTGTAATTTTAGGAAATGGACCCAATCCAGTATTCTCTAAGTACTTGTTGTAATCATCGATGAGAAATAATACCCCCAAAATACTGCTGTAATGCTCATAATCATTATTTTTTGTTATAGTTTAAAACAATAGAAATATATTTTAATATAGTTTTTGCTTTCTCAAATCAGGAGATAAGATGTATTTTGATCAAACGTGATATTTAGATTGTATAGGAAAATACTTCAGTAATTTATTTTTAGTTTTACCCTAGCCCTAAAATCAATAGTAGTTTCTGATGAATGATATTTTTTAATTCGAAATTGTTCGAAAATGGCTATAATGATTTTGTTTAAAATACTAATAGAGGATTTTTTTGACATTACAAATACTACTGTAAATTATGTTTTTCGACCAAAATTCGTTGAGGGGTAGTTTAATGATAATGAATGGTTGAAAATTTGAAATATTTCTTTAAAGGTTCTAAAAATTTTGCCTAAAATGTATATCTGGAGAGTGTGTGGTATGAAAAATAACACTGTATAATTGTTTTTGGGATGAAAACCTATTAATGGGTAATTTACTAATGACTTAAAAAAAACTGAAAATATTAAAAGAAATAGCCCTAATTATTTGGTTCCAAATGGTTATCTTGGGTGTGTTTAACATGACAAATAACCCTGTATACTTGGTTTTGGGTAACTATACAATAGAGTCGTTTATTGAAGAGTGATTTTTGAAGATAAGGCTGTACGCTTGTTTTTTTGTTTTTTTTTGGGGGGGGGGGGGCATTTGGCTATGGTTAGTTTACTGATACCTTTTTTAAATATGGCTATTTAAAATATATATATTTAGGGATTTGGTTCAAAATGAATATCTGTTAAGTGGCTTGTATTATAAATAGTTATATAAATTTATTTTTCTAAGGAATACTCATCAAATAGTAGCTAACGAATTATAGATTTTTGTAAAGTTTGATTTTTTTGAAAATACCTCTAGTAATTTGGCTGAAAAGTTATCACCGGACTATTGTATATTAACAATGATGTATCTTTCATATTATTCTGTGAAGTAGTGGTTCTAGAACGGGGTAAACTCAGCACAGTGAGGACAAATGAGGAGTAACTAAAATGAAAAAGTAACGGATACGGTCTAGAAAACTGAGATTAATGGCTGGAGGGATCATTGTGCAGATGACACGAATTATACTCAAATGTTAAATGGTTTTATCTAAATAGTTTCCAACTATTCTTCCACGCAAAGGAGGGTACACTTCTTATAAACTTTACCTTCCTCATCACTAGCCCTTATAAAGATTATAATATGTGGGTAATCCTGGTCCGGGTAGTAAGATGCGAAGCACGACCTAGCTTAGATAAGCAAAATAAAAAATTTATCTATTTTGTAAATCTTATTAATCATTTATCAACCCTTATAAATGAAGGTGTAAACTCCAAGAATCAAATAACAAACAAAAGGTTTTCTATGTGTAATCTTTCACCTCACACGTTCTCAGAGGGTCGAGTTCAAATTGCTTTTATTTGTGATCAAAGCTCAAAAGGCTTAACTCGATTTGATGAAGCGGAGCTGGAATTCTGTGCCCGACTGATCGAACATAAAGGAAGCACGGTCCTCGTAAGAAATACAAGTTTCCTCTTCCTGAAGTTCACACGAGAGAGGGAGGACTTCCTTATAACATCCAGTTGAACAGTATTTTTGTTTTAGTTTAGATACCTCACATTTATAACGACATTAAAAGCTTATTTTTTGTTGTTGTTTTTTAAGTTTCACCTCTTACTAATTGTCTAGGTTATATGCATATGTAATAATCACGTTAGTGAGTTAAGGATAAGAAAAGTTTAATTGAGATTAAGTGTACCCGCATTCACGTGGAAGAAGAATGGAGGGTGACCTGGCGGTCTAGAGGTAAGGTGTCCGTGTTAGGGTCCCGGGGTTCAATCCTCGGTCCCGGCACAGATTTATATGATTACCAAACCCTTCCTTCACCTCTGACAATACATCTTGTGACAGTGGTGAATGCTAGGCCTCCACCGTGGTTCGGATTCCACGTTAAACTGTAGGTCCTCCATTTAATCTCACAATCACCCTACCATTATACATTAGTGTAAGTACGTACAACCCGAACGGGTAGTAAGACGTGGTGATAATAAGGATGATGATAATGATAATTAATAATTACGTTAATGAGTTAAGGATAAGAAAAGTTGAATTTAGATTAAGTGTACACGCATTTACGAGGAAGAAGAAGAATGGAAAATAATTTAGGGAAAAAACAACCTCAGTTTTGTCGACCGGGATTTGAACCCCGATCTCTTTATTACCGGCAGTCTAGTCCATTGCAAGCGTGACAATTTAGAGTAAGCAGCCACCTAATCAGGTCAGAGCTTGTTAAAACTATACCTGTGATATGTTCTCACTCACTCGGTCTCCACTTGACTAATAATCTCTTTTAAAAATATATTTGTTGATATTTTGCCAATGAATGTTTTACTGAGGGACAATAATATCCTACATCATTCGTAGACCAATAGTGGAAAGATTAGCAAGTGCTAATGTGATGTGACCCAGGGGACGTCTGAATGTACTAATCGTACATCCTTTCCGTGCAGGATCTTTCCATGCCCCGATGAGATGGGATGAGGGTGATAGTATGAGGGTGTGGAAATATTTAAACCCAACTTAGCCCCAACTAACCAAATCCAGGCGACCGTCGGGGTAGTTCACATTTTGGTAAAAAAAACAACCAATGTACCAGACGGGAATCGAACCTGGGACCGCAAGACTCGTAGTCAGATGCACTTACCACTACATCACGGAGCCGGTTTTTATTTAGGGATAAGAACAATACCACTCGTTTTGAACAAACACTGCTTAGCCTGGGGACAAGCCATGTCACGCCACTGAGACATGGTTAAAACAAGAGTTTAAAGGCGTATGTTGTATCTTTAGACCCTAAATCAATTATAAAAATTCGAGACAGTCGTAAAAAATATTTTAATTTTTCTTTTCTTTCAATATTTATTTTAAATCAAAATAATTTACTGGAGTTATGATTACAGGAAGTTATGATTAAATAAATTAAATCAAATTTGAGAAAGTTTTTTTTTTCAATATAAAGATTTTTTTTCTAGCTTTGTTTTATTAAAATGTAGACCTAAATACCCGTACAAGCGAGTACGCAAATTAAATGTCAAGCTCATTTAGTCCGATTTGACGATGATGGGGATGATGAGGTTCAAATCATGGCTGGGTGTATTTGAAGATAGTTTCTTCTAAGAAATTTCTCATCTTCTCTCCACGTCAGTTCAGTACATTTATTCTAAATTCTACTATCCCCTTTTCATATCCCTTTAACTTAGTTAAAATTCTTTCAACATGGACAAGCAGACTCAGTAAAAAAATTGTTCATTAAATTATTACTATTGTTATTATTAATTATTATTATCACCACGTATTACTACCCGTTCTGGTTATACACACTTACACTAATGTGTAATGGTAGGTTGATTGTGAGATGAAAAGGAGGACCTACAGTTTAACGTGTAATCCGAACCACGGTGGAGGCCTGGGATTCCACATATTCACAAGTTGCGATTAATACACTTGTTGTCAGAGGTGAAGGAAGGGTTTGGAAATCAGATAAATCTGTGCCGGGACCGAGGATTGAATCCCGGACCCCCAGCACAGAAGTCCGACACTTTACCTTTAGACCGCCAGGTCACCTGTTCATTAAAATATAAATATAGGTTTTAATGAATAATTATATATATATATATATATATATATAATAACAAAAATATAATGATTATATGAATAATAACATTATTATATTATTATATATTATAAGTATAGTCAGTGCACGCTAATTTTTTGCTTCTTTACTACAGTTGAAAACTTGATTAAAACAGGTACGTATTCATCCACCCTTCAATAATACATACATAACTTTGACAAGTGTCACTTATCAAATCGATATTAATTATGAGATGAGTGAATGTGAAACTTTTTTTTTTACAACATTTAAACTGCCAAAAAAATGGTAACTTGAAAAAAAAAACGACTATAGTAATTTTGTTCATAAAAATGTTGGTTTCTATTTTATTATCACGAACCTATATATACAGCGGGGTGAAAAAATAGGTACATACAAAATAAAATACTGATATTTAATATATATTTAATAATATTAATAATAACATTGCTCGTCTGGGTTACATCATTCATAGCCCAGCAGTGGTAAGATTATCTAGTACTATTGTACCGTTACTCAGAGGATGCCCGGATGTACTAATTGTACATCCTATCCATGGAGGCTCTTGACATGTCCCGATGAAATGAGATGAGAGGATGGTGAGTATGAAGGTGTGGTATCAGTGGAAAACACTTACAACCAACTTAAGCCTAATCAACCAAACCCTGGTGACCGTTGAGGTAAATCCTTTAAAGGGAAAAAATTCTCAAGGTACCCATCGGGAATATAAACTGGGACTCCAAGGCTCGTAGCGTGCACTGACCGCTACACCATGGGGCCTTTTTCATGATAGTGATGTGTAACTTTATATAGCAGCATGTGATAAGAGTTGGGGTAAATAGTTTGAACAACTCAGGAATTAATTGNCCCCCCCCCCTTGTACACGTTTCCTAATCAAGTGAATGTGTAAATAATGTCAACCGTAAGCCATATTGTTTCAACTGTATTTCACGCGCTTAAAAACACTGTAGTGTATTAAACATGTATAAAAACTCATTCATTTAGCTTTCCCCAACGATATGGCAATCAACCGACATATTTAAAAAAAAAATAACAATACTGGTTGCGGTTCCATTGTTATATTTGTAAAAATTAAACGGAATGAAACGCGAGTGGTAATAGACTGGAAAATTTAATTGTGTGGTTCTCATATTTTACAATAATATATATAGCACACACACCTAGATATAAAAACTCTTATTAAACACTGACAGTACTTTTATTTGGTTTAAAATAAACCATTTTTTACTAATTCCAGAAATGTCAGTGGACTTTATTCGTTTGGCACAATGTTTAGATTAAAAGATATTTTTTTTTAAATGTATATTTATATGGTAAAAATTGAACCCTAAATATCTCAAAATCCTACAAAAGGGGGTCCAAATCTCATAAAAATAAATTTATATGATAACTAAAGCAAAAGGAGTGAGCTGTATGAGTAATAGTTTTGAATACTGGGTGCATAAAAGAAATTCAGGGCACGCAACTCAATCCAGTTGCGGGAAGAACATGACGGTCGGTCTCCAGAAATATAAATATAATAATAATAATAATAATAATAATAATAGAAATTAAGGAAGGACAGAGATATTTTCTATACCTAAGGGTATTTTCACTAACCATAAAATTAAATAAATTGCAAGAAGTGCATTTATATATTTATCATAAATATAAGGATTAAATAAATCAATATATATTTATATAACAAGTTAAAAGTATTATGTAAAAAAATATAATAGCTCCTTCATTAAATTCACAATCTTCAATGAGCTAGAAGGATTTAAGTTAAGATTATTTTTGCTTTCAATTAAACAACCGTTTTTTATAATATATACAACAAAGAATAATTCAGCTTGTTTTTTTTCACCTGAAATTTGCATACAAAGTTACTCAATATTATCCTAATATGAACCATGTGACTATCTATCATCAGCATTCTATTACTCATAATTATTCAACATAATCAAAATGAGCATCGTCCACACATTTCTAATATATCCCATAATAACCTAAAATCATATTACCTTACATTTATCAATCGCAATATTAACAATACAGGAGAGTAATCAAGAAAAATTAATAAGAACATATAACTTAAACATTACGTAAACAAGAAAAGTCTAGCCAGCATAATAAAAAAGGCGAGATTGAAAATTTATATTTTAGATCCTCTTTTCTTTTATTCATCAGCTAAATAGTGATATCCCAAAATTCATCCTTACACACTAGACTGATATAAATAAATTAGACCATTTAAATACGAGGTGAAAAATTAAGTTTTATAAAATTCAAACAGTTACTAATTTGAAAGTATATTTTTCTATTAATATTATTTAGCACCGGGTCTTAATATCCGTTCGGGTTATACGCTTTAAGTACTAATTGCGCTAATGAATTAGGAATTAGGAAGGTTGAATTAGAGAAAGTGAGCCCGCATTTGCGAGGAGGGAGAGTGGAAAACCATTTAGGAAAAACCTCCCCCAGTTCACCCGACCAAGATTCGAATCTCGATCTCCCCGTCCTCAGCAGTCGAGCAGCTCAACACGACTAGCGCGTTAGCCAACTACGCCACCGAGGCGGGTTTGAAAGTATAAATAATAACATGACGAAATGAATTTTGAAAAATAACAATAAAAAATATTTACGCCAAAAAGAAATGTACCCTTACATTTTATAGATAATGCTGAAGCCTTGGTTTCATCCGATTAAGTCCGAGCAATGTCCAAGAGTGCCGGACGCTTTCCTACGCCGGTCTTATATACGATTCGCAAAACTCAGGGAACACGGAACAAAGTGGAAAAAAGGAAGAGGAACCAAAGAGTATCATACATCGGGAGGGAAATGCGAGTGACAGAACGAGCTTCTACTCATTTCTCCAAGAAATTGGAATGTTTGGACAAACAGGCATCTCTTTTCTTCTCAAGTTCTTTGGCGACTTCTAACGGGTGCGGTTCGATTCTTAGTCAGAGCTGGTCAGTTGTCTGTGCGGTGGAATTGCGGTCGGTAGTGTTGTCGTCTCTCTCGGTTCGGAGTACAGTGCCACCAGGATGGTGAAATGGGGTGAGTATTTGTTATCGTTGACTTGTTCGCTTTTTTCTTGTAGTCAAATGCTACAAAATGACACCTGGAGACGAAATGTGAGTGAGCTATATAGGCTCACCCAGTGTTCTGTGTATAAACGTAATTTAAGGCAGTGAGTCGATATGGATGATTATATAGCCTTTTTAGAGTTATCTGAGAATAATCCGTACCCACACTGATGAACACGTGGTCTAAGGCGCCAGCCTCACATGATACTGGATTGCTGGGAATGGAGAGGTTAAGGCGGGAGGTAACGCAAGTTAAGGGAAGTCTTTTTGCAATTTTTAAAGCGAAACATTTTTTTTTTTTTGCTAAAATAAATAAAAGGTTGTTCCAGTAAAAACATATAGTCAAATTTTCTTCACATAGTGATATAAACAGTTGTTGGATATGTCATGAGCATAGCGGAATTAGATGAGAAACTTTTTAAATGAAGATACAAAGTTGTGATTAAACGCTAACTACACTGGTGGACACCTGTATGATGACGTAATTATATTTTTATCGGTGACGGGGTAGTCATGGTTCGAATATCAGGGTGTATGGAAGTAGTTTTTAATACTTTCCCTTGATCAAAGCGCGGGTACACTTTCTATAAATTATAACCTCATCATTCCAAATTATTTTGTGTAAATATTCAGATAGACTGAGTGGGTATTAAAACGCGATACACTAAAATAACCTGTCTTGGTATTAAACGCGCTAAAAAAACTTTTTCAAAGAATTTTAATAGTTTCGGTTAAGGATGTTCATCTCATCTTGTTTGTTTATGTGGAGGTAGAGGTTTTAATCACGGCAAATTACACTCGCTATATGTCAGTTTCGCTCATGATTTTCCCTGAGTATTTACTCATCATACACGCTGATTTGGGTGCATTTTATCCAAGACGCCCTTTTAATCCATACCCTTTGTATTAAGGTGTTTGTCTGACACTTTAGCTCAGTTGGCACCGTGTATGCCTATTAAGTTAAAGGTCCCGGGTTCATTTCCGGGTATGCCCGAAAAATGTATGTGGATTTCCCCTTTCACAATTGTAGATCAATGGCTGGGGGCTGGATGTTGTGTCTGGTCTAGATTTAAATTATTCTACAAGTCTTGTACTGATATAATCAGTAGGTTCAAAAATTGCACGTTAAATATCTCAAATTTTTTATTAATGAAAAATTAAGTTTTTAACAATGTTTGTGCTCAAATTACCAAAATCGTTTGGAAATGATTGACAACAAATCTCAATAGGAATATACTTTTAATTTCGGCCCTCATCAACATATAAAAATAATCTAATTTTTAATGAGTAACTTTCTATTTGTTTCCAGATTAGATTAATGCCTGATTTTAAAGGTATCGTTTTAATCAATAACTCTGAATGGAGTAATGAAATATCTTTGTTACTAAATGAAAAGGGCACTGGAACAGTTATAAGTCTTATTCATGAATGTTTTGTAAATGGGATACATACGTACAAGTGTTCATTTTTTAATTTTGAGCGTATTAGTTATCACTTCAAACATATATTCAAACTGTTAAATGAGTACAGTGTTTGTCAACACTGCTTCTTACTACCCGTTCGGGAAATATGCATGTGCACAGTAATGATTGATAACTCTATTAAATTTGGTATTTAGGCCTAATGTTAATAGCATACAATTTTTGGTTTAATCTATGGGCCAGGAAATAATAGAACAAAATTTTAAATAGTGGAGGCTCTCCCAAAAATTGTCTAGCACAAGAGTTTAGTTACATTGAACGCATGCCTAATAGGAACTGGGTTACAATTTTAAAAATCAGGATATCATAATGTTGTGCTCTACACACCTGATCTTATTTTTAAAGAGTCGTCGAAAATTAACCTATGCCACATTTTCACACATTTTCTTCTATAAATAAAACTCAAAATATAGGGTTGTTAAAGAAAAAATAGCGCTTTTGGAATCTTTCGATTTTATTTTGGTGTAGAATATATTTTAAAATAATGCATTGTAGAATTAAAATATTTAATATTGCGTTAGATCTGAACGTCTGCGCGGAAATTTCTATCTTACAGAGGTGGCCCCCTTAAGTTTTTAATTGCTATTGTTGATATGTTCAAATATAATATACTTACATAATTTATTTTATTTGGAATATAATTGTATTTATTATTATGATTGGTTGTAAAGATTAAAAATAAAATTATAAATTCTTGGTACAATAATTTAAACTTAAACATGATTTTTAGCGCCATGTCTTACTATACGTTCGGGTTATGCGCACGCACGCTAATGTGTAATGGTAGGGTGATTGTGTGATGAAATGGAGGACCTACAGTTTAACGTAGGATCCGAACCACGGTGGATACCTGACATTCCTCACATTCACAAGATGTCTTGTCAGAGGTTAAGGAAGGGTTTGACAATAAGATAAATATATGCTGGGACCGAGGATTTAACCCCGACCCCTTGCACATAAATCTGACACCTTACCGCCGGGTCTCCTATAAAATGAAAAAATTGAATCGCAGGAACTTCTTAAGTGACTTAAATCTTCAATAAGCAAGTTTTTATTGCAGCTATTTAAGGGAATTATATCAGAAAAAATAACTGAATCATAGACAACTTATGCAATTTTTCTGATTTCCGTAGCTGACGGACGAAATAAAAATCATTCAAACTCAATTTTTCTGTCGCACAGTTTTGTAATGTGGTTGATCTTTAAAACTCTTCGCCTCAATAGTTAAAAAGAGAGCATAGTTCAATCATTTTGTAATGAGGTTACTAAACAGAATATTTTGTTTGGGGGGAAAACTTGATTACAGAAATTAAATTATACTCGAAGCAGTGAAAGAGGCTAGTTTTACTTGTTATCTTTCTACCGCAGACTTTTATAAACATATATAAAAGTGTTTTTTTTCCCCATCCGTTGATTTAATTTGTTTATATTGTGATTTGATAAGCTATAAACATTATGACTTTATTTGTATTTTATGTATTTTGGATTTCATGCAAATGTAATCACTTACTAAATATTTTCCAATCATTTTAACAGAATATTTAAATATTAATTTGATTAATAATTAGTATTAAAATAAAACTAATTTAATTAATTATTTAGGGTGGATATGCATAAGTAAAATACAAAATAATTTCAAAAAAACTTATTTATATTTGTAGCGCTCCTTGTTCAATATTATTCATAATTTAAAAGGATTATAAGCATGTGCTCTATAGTTTTTTCATTTAAATTGTGCATCCGCGAACGCCTTGTGTACCTCTGTAGTTAAAAGTCAAGACTGCATGAAGGCTAGATAAATTTATAGAATTACAAGAATTACTAAAAGTTGTCGTTGATAGAATATCAATTCTTTTCATCCCGTCTTACTACTCTTCTGGCTTATACTTGTATTAACTTCGTTAAGGTGATAGTGATTACTAAGGAATAAATTTTTATAAATGTACTCACATTTGCGTGGAAAAGGAGTGAGAAAATAAATTGGGGTAAAATACTTCGATACAGTGTACCGGAATTCTATCACCAACCTACCAGTCACAGGATTAGATGACCCTGACATTCAGTTCAGTTATCACCGATGTGGATATTTTAATCAAAAATAAGATCACTCTTAGTTTTGATTTTTATATCACCACATCTTACTACCCATTCATTTTATACCCATTTGAACTAATTACTAAAATATGTTAGGGATTTAGACGGTTGGATTTAGAGGAAGTGTACCCGCATTTTCGTATAAGTTGAGTGAAAACCCTTTTAAGAATAATAACCCTAAGTTGATATGACTGGGATTCGAACCCTAATATTCCCATCATCAGAAATTAGTATATTTTATAGAGTGACATCATAGAAAATTTGACCACCAAAGTGGGTTTTATTATGTCAAACTCTTCGAACATTTAAAAATCAAATACACTCTTAATAGATATAGACAACTGTATAACTTGCGAAAACAAGTATTAGTGGGAACACAATTATTATTATATTATTATACTAATATAAAGCCATGTGGCTGACTCACTCACTAACATTAATGTTTACCCACTTCCAGATGAGCCAAAAGCTTGAAATTAGGCAAAATCATAGCTTTTAGCCTGTAGCCGACGGGAAAATTCCAAAAAGTTAAACATTTTAATTTTTAACCCCCGAAAAAATTAAAAATGGCGTAGCAACTTTAAAGCCGGTGCGGACCTTTCTTTGGAGATCTCATGTGGCTAAACGGTAAGACCTATCAAAAAACTTCTCTGGAATTACATTAGTTTACATTCACTTGCAAAGAAAACTCACTGGGGGTTTGGGGGCGTAGCCCCCGACGAGCAAAGCGAGTTGGATATATAAAACGAGACGGTGTCGTAAAACTGTAGTAAAATATATATCTAAAGTTGAAGGAAAACCTTAAACCTCGTGGGATATGCGCCATAAAATATCCCTTGGCTCATCAAACTTTAACTGTCCATTAGAGCTAGCTTACGTTAGGACGTAACGACGGGTAAGAAGCGTGTGAAAAAAAAATGAAAAAAAAAATAAAGTAGGGTTGTCGAAAAACTTTTCAGCGTGACATTAAAAGTCAATTTCACTTCTCAAACAGGTAATTTTGTTTACATAAGAATTTCGATTGAAAATGATATCCCCCTACCTCCAAAATAAATAAATAGTCTCACTTAAGCATAGCGTACGAGAAATTTACTTTGGCTTTAACCTAGTTAGAATAACTATTTTTCTTAGGTGTATTTGACACAAATCTATTTATCGAAACATAGTGGACACTACTCAACAGAATTTCTCATAATTGTTTCTAGGGGGCTATTCATTAACTAAGTAAAGTTCATTTTTTTTTAACCTGCCACCACCTTCTTGTCACACATGGACACAATTTTGTGAGCCTCCTTCTAATATGACTTCCAAATATCCCGCATTCCCTCCTATTTAAATAGTATTTTTAATGGTAGAGCCTATATAACCTTTTTGTTGAAAAGTGTTCGTACGTGTTCGCCAAGCTCGACGATCGAAATAAATAAGTCGATCGTTTATTATTATTATTAGCACTGCGTCTTACTACCCGTTCGGGCTGTACGCACTTACGCTAATGTGTAATGGTAGGTTGATTGTGAGATGAAATGGAGGACCTACAGTTTAACGTGGGATCCGAACCATGATGGAGGCCTGGCATTGAACACATTCACAAGTTGTGATTAATACACGTCTTGTCAGAGGTGAAGGAAAGGTTTGGCAATCAGATAAATCTGTGCCGGGACCTAGGATTGAACCCCGAACACCCAGCACAGAAGTCTGACACCTTACCCCTAGACCGCCAGATACCCAAGTAGACCGTTGTTTATACGTGCGCGCAGTTAGGTCTATTAACACAGAACGTTTCCCGATAGGATTAATTGTAAAGTGACGTCATGCATTCCTGGACCTCTCCTCCTCAAGCCTGGTCATGGTGAGCACGACTCCCCTCCACCACATCCCTGATATGTGTACATAGTTTATAAACAGCCCCTAAGAGTAAGATTATATTTGGGGAATTTGTATAAAAGGCCTTTACATTTAAACTTGAAAATTTATAAACTTTATAAATAACACCTAAAAACGAGAATCGAAACTTGTTTTAGCGTCCGGGCTTAATTCCCATAGCCAGGTGTAATTTTTCAATGTACGATTATGATAATTAATACGGCTACATCCGTATCCTAAAGATCATTCCCTTCTTAGGAGATTCGATATCCATGTACACTCCGTTTACCCTGAAAGGTCTTAACTTGCCGGATTACACGATGCCCCTATCTTATAAGCTACTAGTTCAAGTACTTGTCATTGCCTGGGAGAAATGTTTTTAGTTTAATGATTGTAAGTGGAAGGTAGCTTTCATTTTAATGCCTTTAAACCCTTTATTACCAATGGCCTTTTTTGCTTCCTACCCAGTTTTTAATTAGTAAAATAAAAAATTATAATCAAAATTTTTGCTTTAAGATGTATATGTTCGTGCACTAGAGCTATTAATTTTAAAATTTGAGACCTCTGCCTGTGGTAGATACCATGCATTGCTCATGACAGACAAACTTCTCATTTTATTAATATTTCTTTGCTTTATTGGGTGTATTTATCTACACTAATAATATTATAAAGAGGAAAGATTTGATTTTTTTGTTTGTAATGGATAAACTCAAAAACTACTGGACTGATTTTAAAATTTCTTTCATCAATATAAAGCTACATTATCAGCGAGTAGCATAGGCTATATTATATTTTGAAAATTTAATTTATTCCTCATAAAAATGTCGATAGTCACTCATATTTTATGGTAGAGTCTATGATGATTCTTCAATGTGTGTGTTGAAAATAATAATGCGGGGAGGGGGGGGGGGCAAGGGTCTAGTTCTAACTAAATGGTTTCCCACTCTCCATATCTACCTTTGTGGTACATTTTCTCTAAATTCTATCTTCCTTATTCCTATTCAATTTTTGTAATTGCATGTAGATAAGTAGTGAGACGTAATGGAAGTTTTTAAAAAATGGTGAGCTATGTGCAAACATTTTATTATGTCCCAGCATTGACAATAAACCTAAAAAAAATTAATCAAATAACCGAACCTAGTAAATTAACCCTTGAATTATTATTCTGATATGTTTTATTAACTTTTGCAGCTCTAATAATTCTCAACAAATGCTTTAAGATCCATAGTTTAAAAAAAATATCTAGATCAGATCTTTCAATATTACTTAACCCAATAAATTAAGGTTGATAATTAGAAACCATAAGTTATAGTCAAAGGTAGAAAGTTTTACTTCTCTATGGAAATAATAATATTCGTTGAAACATTTTAAATATATACAATGAACCACAGTACACTCCGCTTCAGTGGCCGCATGGTCTAATGCACTAGTCTAGCAGTAGACTAGACTGCCAGTGACTGGGATATCGAGGTTCGAAACTCAGTCGGGTGTACTGAGGGTGCTTTTTACAAAATGGTTTTCCACTCTCCCTCCACAAAAATGCGGGTGTACCTCGTATAAATATAAACTCCTTAATCCACTATTGTAATTAATACATAAACGTACAACCTGAACGCGTGGCTAAAAAATTAATAAAATAACTAACAATATACCTTATATAATTTTACTGAATGGTGATCGATAAAACATTTATATTTTTGTCAAAATTTTAAAATTTTAATAAAATTGCATATATTTTATTCCAATTCATTCTTCTTACATAAAATAAAGTAAAGTCCATAATTTAGGTACGTTCTTAGCACACTAGTCTTTTGAGCATACAAACAATACTTATAATGATATGTTTTAAAAACTAATTTTGACACCTTGATTAAAATTCCAGAAAGATAAAAAAAAAGGCGTGGTAATGTCCTTATTCCCATAGGCGTTGATTGCCATTAGCTATTTGGTCTGAAGAGACAAGCCTATTTCACTTTAGATTAAAAAGTTGAAAAATATTTCGAACAAAATTAATATCATGATTAATATAATTAAAATCTAAAAGTAAATTAAATAAATTACCTAAATCATTTGTGTGTTGCTTCAATCGTGAATTCTAATTTTTAAAATAAAATATTTATTCCCTGTTTCTTTAACGGTACTAAGAGTGTTACATTTAAGTAGATAATCGGGAAGGGAGGCATGTCTCCCTTGCCCCCCTCCAACAACCCCCGTGTGTACACCATTTGGAATTCTCTCTGTATAAAGTTTTTTAGAAACTCGTTAATTATCTATAAAAGCGTAAAGAGACTCACACTTAAAGGCGAACAATCAGAATGTCAAATTAAATTATTATTATTTTATTTATGGAATATATCGTGATATGAAAATGAATATGATTCGCTGCAATATCTCTTAATCTATTAATGAAAGTTATACATTGGTTAGATTTATAGTTTTAATAATGGGTTCAAGTTGATGCTAGGCTAATTTTGATCAATATTCTTAAAGGAATGCTCAATACCAAACAAATATATTGAAAATCTTAAATAAGAACTATGAAAACCACTTATTAATAACATTTTTTAATGAATAAATATTCCCTATTGTCTTCGTCAATTTTTCATATTCTTTTTTTATCTTCAACTTACTTTCTTTTTATTATATCTATCCTTTTTCATAGTTCTTATTTAAGATTGTCAATATATCTGTTTGGTAATAAGCGTTACTTTGAGAATATTTATTATACTCCTCCTTACTCATTTAATATGAATATAATTAATATAATTTTGATAGGTGGACACGATATGATTTAATACCTTATTAAAAGCGTCCATAAAGTCGATTTAATAAAATATATAGTTTTAAAACTAAAAACCTTATTAAATAATGCAGTGTTAGTAAAGTAATTCCATTTTTATCCAGACATATTTTTAGCTGAACAGTTTTTGGTTTAGAAATTTAATGATAATATTTGGTTAATAGTAACCTAACCACCAATACAAGTTTAAATAATTCCTGTAATCTATACTTTGATTTGAAGTTAATATTTTCCATTGGTGATAAAGTTATATAGAAAACAATTGACTATTTTATTCAATAGAATATTGTATTCATAGTTAATAATAGCATTGTTCGTATTGTTTAGGATGTTAGTCTCGCAATAGATGTAAATATTTTTAAAAAAATGGCCCTAGGTATTTAATTGAGTGCTTAGAATGTTACATCCAAATCACTCTAGAAGAACTACAACACAATAAACCTTTTAAGCAGTTGTCATATTGAAACGGATTCCCAAATTCTAAAACTTCATACGTTGTTCGACCTAGGTTTAAATAATGTCCCTGTCATATTTCATTGAGTAATTTGACGTATTTTACAATCATCGTGGGACAAAGATCTGGGCATCCAGGTAGACGGATGAAATACCAAATGTCCGAGTTAAAATAAAACCTCGTTACTCTGTCAATTATAAAACTAAAATCAATGTTCCCTTAGGTATGGACATTTGAAAACAGTTTTAGAGAAAACTTGCTTACTTACTTGCTCTATGGTATGAGGAACTTGAAAGTACATTGCAAGACTTAAAAAAGTACGCCACCTATCCCTATCGTGAGTTAGTTCCTTCCAGTCCACCTCATTACACTCTT
The DNA here is from genome assembly GCA_901482245.1 of Timema douglasi. Lineage (NCBI taxonomy): Eukaryota > Metazoa > Arthropoda > Insecta > Phasmatodea > Timematidae > Timema > Timema douglasi. The sequence goes on along the minus strand of CABEEJ010001079.1, from coordinate 84,163 downwards.
ATCTCTTTCAGGTCCATTCTAATGTTATCCTCCCATCTTTGTCTAGGTCTTCCCAATGGTCTCTTTCCATTAGGTTTACCAGTCAATACGCTAAACATAGTTCTAGATTATTCCATTCAAGCTGCATGTCATGTCCACCGTAATCTACGAGACTTGAATATCCTAGCTATGTCTTGTGATGAGCACAGGATATGTAACTCATCATTATATAACATCCTCCACTCCCCAGTATCCTCATCCCCTTTTGGACAAAATATCTTCCCTCCTAAGCACCTCGTTTTTTGAAATTACCAGTAAAAATATATACCTTTTATTTTAAGACTTACTGTTGCTCCCGCATGGGCCCGCGGACTGAATGTCAAACTATTTTAGTCTGGTTTGACACCAAATTTGAGGTCTAGGTTTGAATTATGGTCAGATGTAATGAGGGTGAATTTGTTCCTAAATGGTTTCCCACGCTTCCTTTACGCAACTTCTGATACATGTAATATAAAATCTATATACCTCGCGCTTATCCTTTTGGTTTGGTTAAATTTAGATAGCCCGACATAGTTCAAAAAACAATAAATATTTCTGGTGATCAATTCTGGTAAACCGGATTATTTCAATGAGCTACGTTATAAAAAGCTGTTTGACATTTACCTAAATATATTTAAACTATAACTAACTGTATACGAAAACAATACAATATTTTAGCCTATGATATTGTATTGCTGTGTTTTTTGACAAATACAGAATTATTATGTATTATATTCGAGTCGTTTGCATACATTCTCTATTAATTTATACAACCTATAAGAACAAATTACCAAACAGAATGACAAACTGTGAAATATTAATAATTTATTAAATAAGTTTGGACCATTTTTTTACATATGAAAAGAAAATATTTTCATTTCCAATAGCGCAAAAACACATTTTTTGTTGTGTATAGCTTTTTAATTTTAATTGGTAATAAAAAATATTCTTTTTATTTCAGTGGGATCTGAAATGGCATCATAATTTTTTCTAAAGTTACTGGTGTTTTCAAATATTTCATGAAATATCTTGTGTTTATTGTAGTCGTTTTATGATATTTGTGTAAGCATGTGCTATATTCTTTCATCATTCCTTCAAGGTGATCCTTTAAAGTTACGAGCGCTAGAAAGTTATTGCTTCTTTGTCGAAGGGCCTATTGCAATAATAAGGCTGGTTCACGCTACATACAGGTATAAACTTCCACCAGTAGCTTGGGAAAATAAAGAACCCTTATCACTTCTTACGATAAATAATGATAACATGGGACTATTTGATTTGACTCTAAATAAAGTAAAATATGTATACACATTATTATAAACTATATCTAAATAAATCTCAATACAAATGAACATATTCAATATCTAAACATTTCACATCAATAAGTGCCTTACACCCACCTCGGTGGCGTAGTTAGCTAGCGCGTTAGTTTCTTGTTGAGCTAGACTGCTGAGGTAGGGGAGATCTAGGTTTGAAACTTGCACGGGTGAGCTGGGGTGGTTTTTCCTAAATGGTTTTCTACTCTACCTCCACGTGAATACGGGTTCACTTCCTCTATATTCAACCTTGCCTATTCATAACCCACTAGCGTAATTAGTACTTAAGCGTATAGTCCGAATGGGCAATAAGACGTGGTGTTAAGTATTGTGCCTTAACTTCAAACTAATTATAACTATTAGCTCTGTGAACCATAGACCTCGCAAACTCAATTTAAAAACGCTCATTATAATAAAATTATGTAATGTTTTTTTATCATTATGTCAGTCTTATATTTCTCTTTGGATTTAAAGTTGAGATATCTCTAATAATTTCTCCTTGTATTTGAACTTTATACCATTCCTGGGCGATCAATTTTGACAGAAGACAAATTAATAATATATTCAATAATATTAATAGCGAATAAGGATCATTGTCGGTCTCGAAATAGATTTCAAAATTAAAAAGAAAATACGCTTCAGGTACTAGATAGAATGCTTTGTATTTTAAATTCAAATCTTTTGAGAGTTGCTATTGAACTAGCGGTCGCCATATTGAAACGGATAAACAGATAGAAAAATTATGAAAATATAAAGCATCGATGGCTGACAGCAGAAGGTTCTCTATTGCAAATATTGACCATGAAAGTGACTAATGTCAACATGTTACGAAATAATTATTATTTGCTTACGAATACTATATTATCAATAAAGAGGGTTATAAAACAAGTCTAATAATAATTCCCTAAGGATTACTGTATGGTTGACGTTTTAATAACGTATTGAAAGAACAAAATATATTAATAAAACTATATTTATTTGTTTTGCGGCTGTGGCAATAAGATGTATTACTCGATCTCGAGCTTAAAGGACAAGCTCGGCTCGAAGCTCGACATCCAAGTACTCTCAGAGCCCTATTCAAAATATATAAACTACAAATCAGTATTTTACTATTTAGGTATATCTACCAAGAAATTGTATTATATCTTGCGTGTAATCCAAAGGAGTAGTAAGACACAGAGCTATTAATAATAATAATAATAATAATAATAATAATAATAATAATAATAATAATATCAGTTCTCTGTATCTGAACACTAATTATCGATAGTCTTAAGATTATAATTATAATTTATGTACTAGGTGTTAAGTTTCAATTAAAAATAAAACGTCTAATCTTAATTTTGATGTATTGCTATAAGAACCTAATACCAATTAACTAAAATACATAAACAATCTCAAACTACCTCTTTTTTTTGTCGTTTAGTTATATTGTGAATAATAAATAATTTTGATATTATATTCTGAAGAGGTAGTTCCGTTTTTATCCAAGACAAAATATTCTTGACGTTGTAGATTTTTCTTACAAATATAATATCTTCTCTTTTCATCAACTTTAGTAATTTATAACAAATATAAAATAAAATTGTAACTAAGAGTAATATTAAAAAAATGCATAGTACGCTTTCTTCTTTCCTCAAAAACGTTCTTAGATTAAATATTAAACGATAAGAATTATTTACTTTTTTATCTTAAGGTGTGTACACTTTTTTTTATCTTTTCTTCACAGAGCAAAAATATTTAAAGGACTATACCGCTGACATGAGGAAGAAAAATAATTTTATAACGAAGGATATTTGAGCGAGTGTGCTAAATATAATAAAGGGCTGACCATTTAAACTAAAACACATTACTCCAATCCCAAGTTATATTTATGTAAATAAATTTCAAAATTAGTTGAAACATATGTCTTAAAGTTTGATGAAATCAAACTGCTAGTATTTACAAAATAAACATTTTGTTATTCCCCATTATGCTTCACTATATAAAAAGTACGTAAGCTCCTAAAATGAATGTCAAAATCATTATTTTACGACTAGATCCATTAAAAATGTGACAACTTACATAAAACCATAAACATATATTTCCATTCCTGTCTATTTATGTTCATGTACAATTTATATATAATTATTAAACGTGATAGCCTAGGAATATGAGTAGGGAATAAATATAACAATGTAACTTTTAATAATAACTATTATTATTATTACGATCATGTTTAATGGTACCTTCCTCATAAACATAAATTGTAATTTTAAATAATTATATTTATATACACAAACATGTAGTGCCACATTTAATAGAAATTATTTTTTTCATTCAAGACCATGCTTTCATAATTTTGAAGGTTTTTGGTTATATTTTTATATGTATGTCAATATTGTTCTTTATTCCCTAAATACATACGAATATGAAATGAAGATGTTCACGTACAGTTTAAAGTATGTGGGAGGGTTAATTAATTTTTAATTTTTTAATTTATACACGGGATCTCCTTCATCAACAGCAGAGAAATTAATGAAAATAACCTGGAGACTACATTGCTATATTTAGACACTCTTAAACTACGAATTAAGCTAAAACTTTTGTCTAGGAAAAGACACAAGCTACAAATTATAACAGTGAAGTTGAATTATTGTCTTACATTTCTACAATGGCTAAAACCTATGATGCATATACAATATTCTGAAATTGAGCTTGATGTTTACTACGAAACAAATTTAAAAATAAAATAACATATATTATAATATATTGTCAATATAATATGTTGTCAATAAATATAAAAATCAGAAGGTACAAAGCAATAGTTTTACTGGTTATTTATGGTTGTGAAACATGGTTTATTACCTTATATAATAATAATTTAATGCAGAATTTTTGTAAACAAAGTACTTAAGAAAATATTTTGTTTTTAAAGGAATGAAGAAAATGGAGAGTGTAAGAGCTACATGTTGATGAAATACATACTCTGTACTCCCATAAGACATTACCTGTTATGGTGGGAAGGGATATGTGGCTAGAATGGAAGAAAATAGAACCACGTTGACTTTAAAAAAAAAGATAATTAGGAGGTAATTAAACTGCCTCTATACTTTAATATATATTACACGTTTCTAATTAGCCTCTAACTAGAATAGATCACACATTGGAGCTTTATATATTAAATACGTTTCTTTTCCTCCCTTTTTTAAAACCTTCTTCTATTCCACTCGAGATTCAAAGACCTCTTTTCTCAAGGAGCCATTCTTTGATTCCTTTCACTGCCAATATAACATAATGGTCCGATACGTGCTCAACGAGGGGGAATTGAAAGAGCTGTCCCAGAAAATGTCACGTCAGATATTTTGCCTGAAAAAAATATTGCCCTTTAATAAAAGGGCGTTTTTTTAAATGGACAAAGAAAAATCCATTACCACTCAAGAGATATTTTAACTTAACTAAACACTTTTCTCAAAGTTAAAAGAAAAAATGGCACAAAATTGAACCCAGCACATTTGGATAGGCACGTGAATGTTTAGAGACAATGAGATTTATATGTTCCCTCATGTTTGGATTAACAATATATAACTAAAAACATATTTTTTCAAGCAAGGCTTTAAAATTAAAGCATATTAGTAAAACCATACAGTCCTCAGTCTCAACTGTGGTAAAAATCGTTAATAGCTTGTTAATGTATGTAGCAGATCTTTCTAGAATGTATGTATTCAAACGTAGGTGGGTTTGAAGTTTATTAGTCTTGTATTACCTTTTTGCTAAAGTTGTTGAGAGAACGGTGATTTTGAGTTCACCAAAAGTATGGCCTCAGTTGCTAATAACCCCTAAATGTGTGCTAAAAACTATTTAATATCACAAGCAGCGGTGATCGAAAGGTCTAAGACGTTAAACTATGGATGCACATGGTTTATGGTTAAAGGGAAGGTTATAGTTTGAAACCTCACCAAGTACACTGTGGATTTGGTATAATGTCTTCCATCTTGTGAATTTGGGGAATGCCAGGTCTCCACCGTGGTTCAGATTCCACGTTAAACTGTAGGTCCTCCATTTCATCTCACAATCACCCTACCATTACACATTAGCGTAAGTGCGTATAACCCGAACGGGTAGTAAGACGCGGTGCTAATAATAATAATAATAATAATAATAATAATAAACATTTGTATAGGTTTCTCTAGGCAGTTTTAAAAATTATGTTTTTATTTGATGTTTAGTATGATGCCAAATACTCTGGATAAATTGGGCTGATCGCACCCAAAAATTCTTCTCTTAATGAAAAAAAAGTCCAGGTAATATTCCATTCGGATACTTAAAATATCTTGGAAGTTTCACAAAATATATAAAAGATATCTCACTTGAGGATTAGGCCTCCTTTTATAATAACTTTTAAAAGTCAATGTACCAATTTTACTTTCATTTAAGGTATTTAAATCTAGAATTGTCTAGGATTTTATCCCAGCTATTTAAAAAAAAAGTCCTTAATTTTATTTAAAATATGTTCTAAATTCCTTTATTTTAAAACATATTCAAAACTGTCTAGATCAATTAAATTGATAAAATATCCTTGTATCTTACAACTAAACAGTTTGTTAGGCAACCCATTCAACAAACAATAATGATTACGAAATACAATTATAAATGATTTGGAGTAAACAAATCATTACAATTAAAATTAACATATGTTTGTAGAATCAAAAATACTAAAATCAGATGCTTTAGATTCAAATTCGCCGCTAGTAATCAGCTGTACTCAAAATAAACACAGAGCTTCCACTTCTTAGCTCAGCAACCAGTCTACATGATATAGATGGCATTGGTGAATGAATCGCTACCTATTACAAATGATACCATTAGTTCCGGAAACTACCGCTTGAAAAATCGCTCGTTTCTTCACCAGAATATAAGATCGTGCTTATGGATCATAGATAGTAAAACCTGTTTAGGCCAATTATAAATAAAAAATATAAGGATTTACAGAAATTAAGTAATCAAAACGACTCTACAATATAATATATTTAAAAATAAAATAAAGGGTATTAAACATATCTTCAAAACGCAGAATGAATATCAAGCTCATCTAGTTTGAGTTACTGGTGATGGGGATGTCAGCATTCAATCATATGTGGGTATGTTTCTTAAAAAATCTACCTTCCTCATTTATACCCCCAGAGAGTAGTCAAAATATGTATAGCTAGTAAGTTTAGTAAGAATGAGGTGGAAAAATAAATAGACCTAAACACATACTTTAGTAATAGTTTCAATATAATTATTTACTTTATTTTATTTGAAAGAGGGAGGAAGATAATTTGAAGGAAATTAACCCGCATTTAAGTGGATGGGGAAGACATTATAATGTTATTAGCGCCGCGTATTACTACTCATCCGTTACGTTAATGTGTAATGGAAGGATGATTGTGAGATGAAATGGAGGACCTACAGTTTAACGTGGATATCCGAACCACGGTGGAGGCCTGGCATTCCTCACATTCACAAGTTGTGATTAATACACGTCTTGTCAGAGGTGAAGGAAGGGTCTGTAAATCAGATAAATCTGTGCCGGGACCGAGGTTTGAACCCCGGCCGCCAGCACAGTTTATTTCAGAACAATATAAAATATAAATAACTTTTGATTGTTGAGGATATTTTTATTTCAAGATTAGACTACTTTAATATTCAAACTAAAACTAACTCAACATTGTTTTTTCAATAATATAAAATTGTTAACTTTTGAGGAAAACTTTTTATTTAATTAATTCTGTGGAATTTCCAAAAAATATTATTTTCTTTATTTTTATTGGATATTTAAACTAAGCAATAAATATTTAATACAAATAATAGTTTTGTGATCCCTCAAGAGCTTTGTAAATAGAGTTTATAGAATGTGGCAAAGGGATACTGAATAATAACATTCAATGTTCATTTGTGTTATTTTCATTCCCTTGTATCTGTACATTCCAAGCGCCCAATGTAGGAGAGATTGTTGTATATGAGTGTAAGGCGCCCTACAAAATGTCTAAGGGTTGCGTTTATACTGTGAGGTGAATTTGTATTGGTCAATTGCTTTCTCAACTGAATATCTCAATGGATCTGAAAGAGGAGGATCATAATGACACCACTGAAGCTGAGCGAGCAAAAATGTTATTTTATTCTCTTATATAATTTTAAATTCAAGGGTGGCACCCACACAAATAATCTAATATGTTAACTATAAAGGCCTGGCTTTTGATGACATGCCATCTATTTTTTTGGTACATTACAGACAATGCTCATGTGCACATAAATTAAGTTCATGATCTTCTGGTTGTATAAATGTATAGTTTATAAGTCATATTTTGTCATTTTGGAATTTAAGGGTATATTTTATTGGTTTGTGTCATTTTTGAAAATCATTTTAGAATATTTCTTAGTGTTCTTAAGACATTCATATTGAATAAGAATATTTTTAAATAGTCCTACTAAGGACATTTTATAAATGCATAAATACTCAAATATAAATGTTTCCTAAACAGTTGTTGGAAAGAGAAGATAATCTAGTCAATTAATTTGTTGTCCTCTTTGCTTGTTTGGTTGTAAGACACACATTTCTGGGGAGACACTGCAACTAGTATGGAGAAAGTTGCATTAGGAGGGGGTAGCTATTACTTCGGAACCAGATATTTTTAAATCAATACAATATTCAGCAGATTGAAAAAGTAAAGTTATTTCCATTATTTTGTAAAGTACGTGTTCGATTTAGTTGAGTGTTTTTATTGCAAGTTTTTGTTCATACTTTTAGGTATTTTTTTTTGGTATTTTAGGTCATTTTATAGGTAGTTTTTTGAAAATTTTAAATCATCAAAATTGGGGCTCTATTTATATATAATCTGTCAAAGAGGAGATGTTCAATAAGGAGACACTAGAAATATTCACGGCTTACCTACCGATGCATGTTTAATCTTTGTAAAATTTAAAAGCTCTATTCCATTTTTATTCTCCAAACGAACGAACTCTGTACATCCGCCCATTGTAGCAATTTCATCCGTTACATGACGATCAAGCGGAGCTGCATATAAATGAGAACATGTTCCTCTCCCTTTTATATTTCATTCTTTGTTTCTTGTGCTCTTGTGAATTACTCCCTATACTACACCATTGTATTTCATTTGGGTAATTCGCATGTGCTTTCACACCCTTATTTTTTTAATATCGTTTGAAACGTTTCATGAATTTAATTTTTTTTGTTTATTTCTGCCACCTTGGTTGAACACTTTTTTTTGTCAAATAACCTTTTTGAATTAAATTATCTAGATTCATATTTTTTAACTAAATTAATAATATTTAAAATAACATGGTATACATTTCAACCTAGTTTAGTTTGGTTTACTGATGAAGGGGAAGTCGGGGGGCGGGGGGCGGTTGAGTGTACTGAGAGTGGTTTGTTTCAAGATGGTTTTTCCACTTTCACTTCACATAAATTTGGGTACATTTCCTCTAAAATTATATATTTCATATATTTACGCTATTAGCGTAATTAATGTATATGCGTATAGCCTAAACGGGTAGTAAATATTATATCACGAGGGAAAGAATATTAAACAATAATAGTTTAGTGTAAGGATTGCGATAAAATTACAGTCAAGCCTACATTATTTTTTACTCAACCAAAATTTGAACTAAAACTATGTCGAAATATGACGATAGCTATAGTAGTTTTACTTTCATCCAACCCCTTGAAGAAAGGAAGTGTTACGATAGTCAAAGAAATCGACCGCAAGGTTTTGAGGTCTTCCTGAGCCCGTAAAAAAATGTTATCACGGTGCCAGATATATATATATATATATATATATATATAATGTGTGTGTGTTTATATAAGTTTAAATCCGAAACCATTTAAATATTTATAAATAAGTTTTCTTTGTTTATATCAGCTTAAAGACGAAACAGTTTTAATGACTAGGATAAAACTTAGTATGACTTATACGGTTTTAATAAGGGTCCACAGAGAATTTTTTGGAATTATATATCTAATCATAAAATTAAGGAGATTTTACTTCAAGGAAAAAATGAGAAAAAAATAAACTATTGAAAGCAGCTCTAATGACTTTGATCAATATTAGTACACAGGCACTATTGAACATTATTTAAAAAAAAATGAAGCATCTGATTACTACAGTAACATGAATTTGAGGGTACTTTACCCGTGCGTACATTTAAAACATTTGTCAAATATTCGCAGATCTTTGAAATATGAAATAACTTGTCGATCCAAAGACGTTAGAATACTAAATAAAATAATATTTTATTTGAAAAAATATTGTCTTAGTTATAGGCAAATACATTTTTTTTAAATAGAGCTTTGTGAAATGGGGAGTTGGAAATAAACGGAACAAATAATACGACGCTGAAAAGATGAAATGCTTTTAGTTGAAAGGCAATTATTTTTTACCCATTATGTTTCTGTAAGAATGTATATTCTACATATCCTACGAGGACACACACAATTTAGATAAAGGAGCGATAACGTATGTGCCGTAACATAAAGAAGTTACATGATCTTTTACATAAAATATCCGATTATAGACTTTTATTAATAATTATCAAATCAGCGTTTATCCCCCTTATACTAACTATTGACAAGTCTTAATCTCTTTTCACTACCATAATTTATAATATGAATTGGAAGACAAATAATCAAATAGACAAGGTATTAAATTTACGTCCACATCCAAATTAAAACTTAAATGTTTTAATTTAAAATAAATATTTAAATAAAAAGGAGAAGATGTATCATCACCCACAATGTTTCAAATGTGAACAATAAAATATGTATTGTATTTTCCGTACTATATATATGTATATGATTAAAATAAGGATCCAACACTAATCAATTAGAATATAAATATTTTATTTTTAAGATTTACTTACACTTTTCAGTCCATTACAACACAATAGAGTTACAGTATTTGTTAAAACCAAACTACATTAAAAAAATAGTAAAATCTACCAAAATGCATTATCAGAGATATATGATGTTTCTTACTTTCATTAATAATTTGACAATGCATCCTGCATTGTATAAAAGTGTAAAGAGTATAGCATTGCACTCAACTCACAGCCAGTAATTTTATTGAAAAGTGAGTGTCCTCCTTAAACTTTTTTAAATGCATCTCGCTACACAACATTGTATAAAATGTAGTATCATCGATATCTCACGGCGTTATATTAGTTGTCCCATCTTATTAAAGACCCGAATAAAACTACTTGGTGAGAGGAGTTTGAGGGTATTTAGTGAAACATGTGATCCACTTAAGCACTCCTAAGAACAAATCTGTAGCAGTTGAGCAAGCTAGCACTTGAGCATGATGTGCTGGTGATTCCGATGATCTGGTGGAGGGGAGAGTAATATTGTGATTTTCCAGGCTTGACTTATGGTCAATGTACTGTAAACATAAATACCTTCTCAGTATGTTTTTTTTAGCTCCGCGTCATACTACCCATTCGATTTATACACCTGTGTACTAATGGCATCAATGGTTTAGGGATTATTACGGTTTAATTGAAATTAAGTGCACCCACATTTTCGTGGAAGGGGAGTGGAAAACCATTTAGGGAAAACCACCCTCATTGCACCCAAACGGAATCAAACTCTATTTTTTCCGTCTTTTGCAGTATAACATGATCATGCAGTCACTGAAGCAGGTTCTTAGTATTTTGATAACCTAACCTGACCTAACCTAACCTGACAAACCATCAATGAAAAATATTAGAATGAAAACAAAGTTTTACAAAAGAGATCGCCTCCCGGCGGAATCTGCATGGCAGTCTAAGAGTCTCTTTAAATTTTTTAGCAAGTAACAGGTTGTTAATCAAGATATTTTCCATGCAAATGAGATTATATATAAAATACTAAATCTAATAATAATTTTATAGTCTAATATATTTATATACTATTTACTACACAAATTCCTTCTTTATTTCTTACTTTATTCCCTAACTATGTCTTCGTTTTCTTTCTTATATGTTTTATGCTTACGATCACTTCTTTTTATAACCACTTCACCGGGTAGTCCTTCACCTCTCTTCTCCCCAATCGATACCCATTTAGCTCTAGTAAAGCCCTTCTTTTAACTGGATTGATTTTCTTCTCGTCAGTACAGCTCTTCATCCTTTTATCTTTTATAGTCACATTCCTGGCCAATAAATAGAAACTAATTAGTATGCTTTTTTTAAATTGCTGTTAAAGCTAAAATAAGGTTAAAATAACGTTTTCCAAGTAGTACTTGTTCACGTCAGCTTTAAATACCTATTGAATTTATTTGATCTCATCTCCCTAATCCCACACCTACTAAAAGGTATGCCAATAATTAAGTAAACCAAACAACCCACACTTCGGAGATGGAAATAGACAATGAGGTCGAAACATTTTCTTAGGCTTAGTAAAATTACGAATAACCGTCATAAACGGTGTTTTTTGATTAAAATAACTGCACAGCGTTTTATTCTCCACCCGGAATATTCGCATTAGTGGGATGTATGTGAGTAATATGGAATTCTGAGGAAATGTACAATAACTTGAATGATGTAAGAGTGTAAAACCCTGAAAAACCCACCGTGGATTCGAAACCCGATCTTCCCGTCATTGGAAAAGCAGATCAGACAAGTTTGACGTCAGTCCTTGTGGTCACAGAAGTGGGTCAGAGTGTTGTTGGTACAGAGTACTTCTATTACTTAGCACCCCCCCCCCTCAACCTCCCACCCTAGTCTCTGGTGAGATAGGAAGGGGTGTGCCATTAAGTGTACCTCCGATAGAGAGAGCTTGCGACAAATTAAGTTGACCAAGTTAGAGAGGGTTAATTATTTAATTATGTATTCAGTTGTTCATTAACCTACACACAGCCATGAGCAATCATTTGCCCTAGCTTTTATATCTATTTAAAGACTATCATTTCACTATTTTTAAGTGTTTTATTTATTACCACCGTTTATTGATTAACGATTTTGTGTCAACCCTTTTTTTAACACAAAAATGAATAATTATTACTTTACAGATAAGTTTTATTGAACGTAGGCATTTCTTACAGAAGTAATATTTTTTTCAAAAATACCTCTAAATGCATCGCTATTAGAGAAACTCCTAGTTTAATGTCAAATAATTAGTTTATCATAGCAAAATTGACAAAAGCGTTGCATTATATTAATATTACGGTTTTAATTGTGAGCACCTATACACTCTAAAATGACACACAAAAAAAGTTTATAAAAGCAAGCAAGAAAGTTTGTTTGTTAATTTTTAGATTGACGGGTAAATTCTTCCTGTGGTGATCTGACCTTAATGTTAAGTGCCCAGACTTAGGGCTAGTTACATAATCAAACTGAGTACGCCTTAAGTGCGACGCTATACCAAATGCAGGACAACACCTACCTGGAACCAGAGTTTTGTGTATAACTATGAAATTGTCCCCTAGCGTGTTTAAAGTTGTATAAGAAACATACATTTGTTAAACGAGATACTACACGATTTTTGCCACTCCTCCAATTTTAAAAATATCAACGATATGGCAAAGTAATGTCATAGAGACACGTTGCTAAAACAAAAGCATAGTTATATGATTACTTTGATTCTTCATTTCACCATGATAAAACTTCCTGACTAGTGGTAGGCAATTGGTGGCCCGCGGGCCAGAGGTGCACTGCCCTTCCGGCCCGTAAACATATTCTGTGTCTGTCAAAAGTAAAAAATACCTACTTGAACGAATAAAGCCACTAAGCTATTAAACAGAAGACTCATTCATAAACATTATTATTTATTCATAAGTATTGGTAAAAATTGATATCAATAGTAAGTATATATTTAAATATAATGAGAAAAATTACATTTCTGATTTCTCACTCTTTTGCGAAAATCAAGAATAATTATAATGGTACAGGCAATTCGTTGCGCGTCTTGCAAGTGCTCTTGGTTCAACTTGTGGAGGTTTGTTTTGATGCTGTTCATTGCTCAGAATCCCGCTTCGCAGGCACATATAGACCCGAACTTCGTCAACACGTAAAACGTGATATCTCGAAAATTTTCATCTAATAAAATGGCTGAGTTAAGCCAAAACTGTTTAAAACTGCTGCTTATTTTGTCAACACAGTATTAACATGAGCGAAGTTAAAAAAAAAAGATCGTAAATCTAAATCTCAAGACAAAGGGGAAAAAACCCATTAAGAAACGTATTCTTTCAGATTTGGGAAAAATGTTGAAATCGGGCCTTACAAAATATTTGTATTACAGATGACTCACAATTTTTTTTTATATTGTAATACGCTCGCCGCAAACAAAAATCCAAGAGCTCTGGTCTATATACACATTCATAGCTAGTGTGATATTTCATTACCTAATTACCACAAACCAAAGTTATTTATAAAATAAATGGTACTATGCAACGCACAGACTCGCTATTATCTTAAAACAGACATTTACTAAAAGATAGTAAGATTTGTGAAACGGAATAATATACACTGTAGCAGAAACACTCAACCAAAATCCTACATGAAATAATATACACTGCTACATAAATATTGAGAAAAGAGGAACATCTCTGTCCACTGAAGAACATAAAATTTCATTTTCAAAGACCTGATTACAAACATATACATATTTGCTTTTGGTTAAGAAAATGATGGTTTAAAAAATATTTAATTTAAAATAATTTAATATTTATTTGTATTATATATATACAATGTTAAGTTATTTTGTGTCTCAAATAGTTGCGGAGTTATGATAAAAATTGGGAATTCTCGCTTTTTTAAATTTCTTAAGTCATTTAATGGGGAAATAATGAATTCCATTTTGTTTTATAATATCAAACAATATCCGGATACAAAATTTAAGTAAATTGTTACAGTGGATTTTGAGAAAATCTATTCTTTATCTTTGCTACTCAGCAAACTACATTTAATTTTAGAGTTGGATGTATAATTCCAAAAAACCCTCGGGTAACCTAATGAAAACCTTAGATATCAAGTTTTAGTTTGATCGATAAAATGGTTTCAATTCAAGTCCGAAATACAGAGAGACAGGACCTCAAAAATAACTTTTTGGTTTCAAAGGATCATTAAACATAGATATTTATCAAAATCTCTGGTTCGATATTTGTAATGATCAAAATAGGCCTACTTCTCTCTCTGAGGGGTCAAGTTAAAGTAAAATTAATTTAAATCCAACTGTAATCAGTAAAATATATTATTGTATAAATTTATTTGAACGTGTGAGGGTAGTATTAGAAATTATCTTTTATATTAACATAAACATCTGGTTAATTATATATTTTTCTTAATGTTTATTCAAGAGCATGTTTGCACTCACATCTCCACGCAAAATAGATGTTATATTCTGAAAATTGAAAAATTACTATTTTCAGAATATATCTAAGTGGTGTTATCCTCACTAAAATGCATTAACAATAATTTCGGCTATTTGTTTCATTAAAATAGATGTTATTTGTTAGAAATATGCATTTGTTTTTTTACTGATTATGTTTGAATTTCTTTTAATAAACAATACATTTAAATGATTTTCTTTTGTAGTGCTATCCACAGTTTTATCAGTAATGATTATATTATCGTGGATATCAACATCCACGCAGCGTTCTACTGTACTTATGTTAGTCGAGCGGAAATAGGTCGACGGCTTGTTAGAAGAGATAAGGGTTGTAATGATTGAGCTGTACCGTTGCTTGCGCATGCGCGTAGTGGAATAACAAGCTCAGGTAGAAAGAGTGCGAAGGTGTAATAATGAACTAGAAAACAAATTCTTCTATTAGCGTGTCTCCTTTGTTAATTATTTTATACTCACTTTTTACTTTCTATATACACTCGGAGAGAGAAGTATTTTGATCATAAAAAATATCGAAAAAGAGATTTTGATAAATTTCGATTGTTTTATAATCCTCCGAACAAAAAAAAAATTGTTTTCGCAATGCTGTCCGTCTGTCTGTACCTACGGCTACAGCTGAAACTATTTTACCGATTGGGCTCAAACTTGGTATATAGTGTTTTCATTCATAAGGCCCCCCCCCCCCCNNGCCCCCCCCCCCCCCGAGTTGTTTCTGGAATTAGACATCTAATTCTAAAAATAAGGATAGTTTACTGAAGGGCAATAAGAGAAAAAATCGATTTACTCAAAGTTTTCTCTAATGATTTTGATTAATTTTATATCTAGACATTATTTATTATTATAAACAAGATGGCAATTCTCATTTACTTATGAAAATGACTTTAAGGGTAATTTACATAAGGGAATTTTTTTTCAATTTTGATCATTCCTCCGCAACTATTTGAGATACAAAATAATTAATTTATCACTGTAAAATTATAGCTACTACTAAAGATAAAAGGCTTTTAGTTGAATTGTATTTGTATAACACCAATAATTTCTTACCTATAAACAAACACATATTCTTTCAAATTCAGGTTTCTGAAAATGAATTTGATCCTTATACTTTATATAATGTTATTGTTTTCTTAATTTTTATGCAACAGAGTTCTTAGTTCCTAATGCCATATAATAAGTAACAATGTATATTATTTCATTTATGATTTTTGCTGTATGTTTCTACAAAAATGTAAGAGTATAAATCTATTATTTCGTTTCACGATCTTACGAGTTTTTATTAAATGTATATTTTAAGATAAAAGCGAAATAAAGTCTTACGGTGCGCCGTATCATTAAAAAAAAATTTTTTTTAGCACGTTTAAAAAAGTTATTTTGTCGATTTTTATCTTCTAATTTAATCTGATGTACGGACTAATGATTAATTTTACTTTCCAGCTTTTGTGGACTTTGGTTAGTGAGAATATAATCTACTTAAGAGGGCAATCTACCTGAAGGAAAATATTTCAGTGCGTTATTTCTTATAGGAATGGCTGTCATAAAACATAACAATCATTTTCATTTATTTGAAGTATTAAACGTGTACTTTCTGAATCGACTGATTATATCAGCACAAGACTTATAAACTTACTTACACCTAGAATAAACACAACATCCAGCCCCCTGCCATTAATTCATCACTGTGAAATGGAAACCCTCACTTCACCCATGATAAAATTGTCGGCCATGCCAGGAATCAAGACCGGGACTCTTAGCTCAGTAGACAGACACGCTACCAACTAAATTAAGGCGTTGAACTATATAAAATAATTGAAAAGTAGTGATTGTTATAGTTATGTTTTAGTTGTGTTAAGAGTTTATTATTATTATTTATTATTATTAGCACCGCGTCTTACTACCCGTTTGGATTATACGCACTTACGCTAATGTGTAATGGTAGGGTGATTGTGAGATGAAATGAAGGACCTACAGTTTAACGTGGAATCCGAACCACGGTGGAGACCTGGCATTCCCCACATTCACAAGATGTCTTGTCAGAGGTGAAGGAAGGGTTTGGTAATCAGATAAATCTTTGCCGGGACCGAGGATCGAACCCCGGCTGCCAGCGTAGAAGTCTGACATCTTACCCCTAGACCGCCAGGTCACCTTGTTAACAGTTGACATTATTTGTTTTAAGGAGGCTTTATCTATGGTTCTATTTTTAAATTATAAAATTCAAAAAGGAAGGTTATCGATTTTATAGGAAAATGTAAAAAAAAAAATATTTTCATTTTGTCGTGAAACAATAAATCAATTATTAAAAAAACATGAGGTTTTTTGGACATTTGTAACGCGTCTCAGAACTTTGGTAAACGGCCTCTTTAAAGGAATTAATTACTTATTTGTGTCGATGTGCCTTTAAATGACAGCAACTATAGTAATAAAACTGAACTAATTTAAGAATTGCCAAGAAATTTAATTAGTTAAGAATATGTGCATTCACGGTTTTCTCTCGCCAAAGTTAGGGTAGGTACTTTGGGTGTGGCTTTAGCAAGCCGCTAAAACCTTATTTGGACCAGAAAGAACCCTTTTCCAAAAATTGCTCTTATTTTATAGTTGCTGTCCAAGCCACTGCGTGTGTGCATATAGTAAAACCCCTAGAGTGTTTTCCCCCCAATAATTACATTTACCCCCATGTTGTTGTTTTTTAGCACTACATCTTTCTAAAGGTTCAGGTTATACGCATATATACTGATTACGCTAGTATGTTAGGACCAAGTAGGGTTAAATTCTGAGGAAATGTACCAGCATTTGCGTGGAATGGTGGGGACTATTTGGAAACAATCCTCATTACGCCTGACAGGAACTAAAACACCGACCTGACTGTCATCGGCTGTCTAGTCTAACATGAGAGCGACGCATTTTACCATGTAACCACCGAAGATTAATCTAATGGGTATGAAAGGGCGTAAGATTTTTAAGGACACATTTTCGTAGAGATAGTAGAGGAAATATAGTAAACTTTGGTCAAGCATTTTGCTCTACACCTATTTTTCCATGCTCTTGAAAGTTATTTTGTTGCAATTAAACTTTACGTAATTATTTGCAATGCCAACATAATGTAATATGTTTAAAAATATGGCGGCACAATGAATAAATAATTTTATAATAAAGGAAACTGAAAAAACTAAAGAAAAAGGAAAAATAGACTACTTAGAGTAAATTTGATGAAGAAAGCCCACCTAGGGAAAGAGGAAAATTTTGGGATGAATCCAATGCACAAAGGTGACATCTTCTTCCTTTCTTCTGTCCTCTATAGTAGAATTAGTTACACACACATTTTAATACGAATATAATAATATTTCGGCATTATTGCCTTTATCAAACACAAAGAAGAAGAGAGTACAAATAACACAAACACTTGATAATTCTAAATAGAGTAAGCCAGTTTTTGTGTTATTTGTACTCTCTTCGTTCTTCTTTGTGTTTGATAAAAACAATAATGCAGAAATATCATTCTATCTGTGTTATAATGTACGTGTAACTAAGTCTGCTATAAAAGACAGAAGAAAGAAAGAAGATGTCACCTTTGTGCGTTGGATTCTTCCCACATTTTCACTCTTTAACTAGGTTGGCTTACTTCATCAAATTACTCTTAGTAGTTTATTTCACCATTTTTTTTTTTTAGTTTTATTAAGTTCTTTTACTATTTAACAACATAATGTAATGAAAGACTCAACTTGTTTTCGTTCGAGTGCTACGCGTTGTGCCTTTTTTTCTTTAACTCGTACTAACTATTCTAATGAGACAGGGTGAAAATCGAAAATTGTAAGAAAGCGAACAAGATTTGAATGAAGAGGGGGTGGAAAAGCACCAGAATAAGGTGGTGCATCTAATATGTGTTTAAGCCATACCACTTTTTAAGTGTATTGGAACCCACACTGGTGAATCATGCACAAAGGTATCCAATTCGTATTTTCTTGATTTACCGAAGAAATTAAGTGTGATTTCCCTTCACTAAAATGTGGGTACATTTTGTATAAGCTAAGCCGTCATCATCCATCTCCTATTAATAATAAATATGTGATCATCCATGACCATAAGTAGGACAAGAAACACGGAGGCAACTATTTTAAGCATTTTATTTTAGTTGTAAAATTACTGTGCTTTTCAAACACAAACAAAAACTAAGCTTAAATAATTGTGGGAGAGCTTCAAAATTTTGTTCACTGTCATGTAACCTACTTTAACATGTTAACTGAAGTTTAAACACTTGAGGTAAAACTTTAACAAACATGTTTATGTTGTTTCGATATCAACGATCCGGATTTCACTAAACTTGTGGTCCCTGTAGCTGAAAGCTTAACTTAAGATAATCGTCTATGTAAATTAGAACTAAGAGCAGCGGAATCTTATTAAAGAGAACTATCCTTATAGTGTAATATTTTTAATTAAAATAACAGTTCTGAAGCTTCAAAACCACTATAAAAACCTTAATCATCTTAGAATAATGACGAAAAATGTATCTTTTTTGTAAGTGGACTAAATATGTTTTTTTATATATTTATCTTAAACATGCGACAGCTTACGTTAAGAATAATTGAAAGTAATATAATTTTACATATTTATAAAAAAAAAAATATTAATACTATAAAACTGCAATTGTAAGCTATTTAAATTCTTTAAGAACGATAATTTTCACCTTTATTTTGGCGTGATCCATATTTTAAAATAATAGACCAGTTCTTAAATAATAATGTGAAATATCTGAAAGTCTGCAAAAATCTCCGGTCTGGTATGCATTATATTATTGTTAACGTACCATTTTTTTTAATACAACTTTTTTTTTACACCTGAGAAACTTACTACTATTATAAGACCATCTGGCAAGAAAGATGTGATGTATACGGTTATTTATCTACGCTCAATTCCTCGACAAAGTTTCTTCCCCTTTGACAAACAATAATTAAATCTACCTCGAAAGACAAGAGCCAACTTGTATGATATGGGTTAAGCCTTGGCTTTCTTATGGCTCATAATTAAATTGAATAAACAATTTAAATGTTATGAAACCCATTTCAAGTTCTGTGATTGTAATAAATTATATAGTTTAACATCTTGACTTTAACTAATAATAATAATAATAATAATTAGCACCGCGTCTTACTACCCGTTCAGGTTATAATCTTTAAGTACTAATTACGCTAATGGAATAGGTATTGGGAAGGTTGAATTAGAGGAAGTGAACCCGCATTTGCGTGGAGGGAGAGTGGAAAACCATTTAGGAAAAACCACCCTCAGTTCACCCGACCGAGATTCGAAACTAGATCTCCCTGTCCTCGGCGGTCGAGCTCAACACGACAAGCGTGTTAGCCATTGACTTTAACTAAGTTGTAACATTAATAAATATATGTACACCTAGAACTTAATACTTTGCCTTAGTTTACTATTAAAATAGCTAATCTTCTAATGTTAACACTGCAAATTAGTCATTAGGTCATCCATTTAAACGAGATACCACAGGTATTGAGAATTTAAAAATTGTTACACTAAAAGTTAGAACTTGTACTTGTTTCTTCATTGGAAGGCTGTACTGCAAACGATGCCTAGATAGGTAGATAGAGTAAAAGAGAGAAAAGTAATATGCATATGTACTGGGTGGTTGTCTAACTTTATTTTAGGCAATTATAAAAAAGTGTGGAAAAGTGTTCATAATATGAATGTCATCATGAAATATATAATATATAGTACTATAAATTATATATTTCATGATGACATTTAAAAAATCGTAATATCCTTAATATAAAAGCAGGTAAAGTGCGAAGGATTTGAAGGTAATTATAATATGTAAAATAAGTCTCTAAGGTACTGATAACCTAATTCGTATTTAGCATCAAAAAACAATAATTAAAAAATACCAACATGAATATCTCACTGAAAGAGAAGTTGACTTGGAACAGGGAGGGCTGGGATTCGATACTCACTCAAGGCTAATACTCTTGAACTCCCCAAAATTGAAACCTCCACATCTATTTTTTTTAACTCTCCGCGCCTTACTACCCATCCGAGATTTCAGCATATTTACACTAATGGGGTAATAATTAGAAAGCTATAATATAAATGTCACTGTACTCTCAATTGGTTAGGGGTGGAGTGGAAAACACTTTTTAATAAACCTCATTTACACCTGGCCATGATTTGAACCTTGAACTCCTAATCATCAATAATCTAGAAAATATTAGACTGACACCTTTTCCCACGAAACCAAAGGTGCGGGTTGCCCCATCATGTTTCCAAGTTGGATTGTGTAAGTCTCTAAAATTAGTTCTCTCATTATAAAGTGAAAATTATATTTTAAAAGTAAAATGGAGCAAACAATATGAAAAACAAAATTTAGACGAGAAGACGCACTAAAGGATACATATGACCACATCAAACGAATGATGTCCAACCCTTTGTAGTGAGGAAGAATAAACTAACTAAAAATGAGAAACCTTCCCTTCCAATCATCCTTTAACCACTTTGGTTTTTAAAATAAGCTCAGGTCAAACTAGACGTTGCAGAGATCATGAATAAGAGATTTGCGCCTTGCTATCTCCATCGTCCAGCTTTGCGGTACAGTCACATCCAAGGTTCAGTTACAATACAGCCCGAAAAATAAAAGTACATCAAACCGTTCATTTTCTAAAATAATACCTTGAAAATCAGCTTTACAATTAATTTTATTTGTTACAGAAGGAATTTAATCTTTGTATGAAGAGTCGCTTTAATATTAAATAGTTATGTGGATAAAAATGAACAACTTTTAAGTTAAATTCATACCTTATGCTTAAAAATTTGCAAGGAAATTGTGATAAAATCAATTTTTCATATCCTAAACTAAGTCAAAATGAATTTTAAAATATTCGAAGAGATTTTGGATATTTGTTTATTTATTAATTTTAATCTCTTTAAATTATAAACATATACTTGGGGAAAGAAAAGGCGAAGAAAATATTGTACAGTATTTTGGTTTAAAATACCATTAGGAATCGATATATATAAATTGCCTACATTAACATTGCATCTTGGACCTGAAAAGTCCACCCAATTGCTATAAATACATTAGTACATTATTTCTTATCACGCGAATTATAGAGAGAGAGAGAGAGAGAGGGAGAGAGAACCGGTCTTAGAAAGAATATCCATGTTTCACTTTAAAATCAAACTAGTGAATAATTTATCCTTTATAATTATTTCTAATACAGGCCTTAAAGCACTATATATATATATATATAGAGAGAGAGAAAGATTATTTTTCATATATTTGAAATAATATCTCTAATATTTTTTATTATTATTAAAATACTATTAAATCCCATTTTAATTTAAATGTCCACAACGAATTCTTAAACAAACTTTATAAGAAATTCAATAGCGTAGAATTTAATTACTATCTATAGGCTAGTAAGAGATAATAGAAACAAATATGTTTAATATAGAGACTAGTTAATAATATTAAAAATAACTCAAAACTCTCCTCAAACATTCATGGTATTTCATATTACATTGAAAGAGAGAGAGAGTGTGTTGATGCAGGGTCGGGGCTTAGGG
>CABEEJ010001079.1:44397-61903 GCA_901482245.1 Timema douglasi | reverse complement strand
GGGGGGGGGGGTATGGTGCGTGAAATATTAGGAAGCTGGCAGAGTAGATGAGAGGCAGTATTTATTTTAAAACATTTTATTTTAAATTATCGTTCAACATATCCTGTATTCTTCAGGCTCTATCAATACAGTATTCTAAGAAGCGTTCAGATTGGTTCAGCTTGAGTAAACACGAGAATCAAACCTAATTTTATTTTCAATTAAATATTACTATGAAATTGTCATTATAGCATTGTAAACTTTATTGAAACAATAAAAAAATTACTCGTTTATAAGATGATAATATGACATATAAAATATGTATTTATCATCTCGTTTATAACTAAAGCTCTGTGAAATCTGAGTAAGAATTAGACAAAAGTAAACAAAATCAATAATAATGGTGTAAATTATACTACTATAAAGCCACACGGCTGACTCGCTCACTGACATTAATGTTACTCAATTCCAGATGAGCTAGAATTATTATTATTAGCACCGCGTCTTACTAGCCGTTCGGGTTATACGCACTTACGCTAATGTGTAATGGTAGGGTGATTGTGAGATGAAATGGAGGACCTACAGTTTAACGTGGAATCCGAACCACGGTGGAGGCCTGGCATTCCCCCCATTCACAAGATGTGATTAAAACACGTCTTGACAGAGGTGAAGGAAGGGTTTGGTAATCAGATAAATCTCTGCCGGGATCGAGGATTCAACCCCGGACCCCCAGCACAGAAGTCAGACACCTTACCCATAGACCGCCAGGTCACCATGAGCTAGAAACTTGAAGTTTGTCACACTTATAGCTTCTAGCCTGTAACCGACGTGAAAATACCAAAAATTAAATCATCAAATTTCTAACCCCGAAAAAAAAAAATCAAAATGGTGGAGCAACTCTTAAGTCGGTGTGGACCTTTCTTTGGAGGACTCTTGACGCTAAACAGTAAGACCTATCAAATAAAGTTTCTGGAATTACACTAGTTTACATTCCCTTGCAAAGAAAACGCAAAGTGAATTACTATATAAAAACGTTCGCTTTATCTACAGATGCGTCGTATCATCAACGACAAGAGTAGAAGGAGAGTTATTGGATTTAATCCCTGGTGAATGCGAGACCTAATCCCCGCGCTCTAACACAACCTTTTAGTAATCTGATTGTTCACCTGACTATTCCGACTAGAAATACCCGTCATCCTCACCTGTAACGATAATCGGCTCAGTCCGGTATATATGAGACCTTTTGCAATAACGTTGCCTTTATTTACCTCGAGTCCTTTGGATCTATTGATTTTTTTTATCGTATGGTACATTTGACTCGAAGGGACTTTGACGTCAGTGTTTGGTCGCCTCTAAGTAGACCATTAGCTGCTCTGTTGGCACAGAACGTGGACCAGGGCACACCATACGAGGCTGTACACACGTCGTACTCGCAATGAGATCATGTGATGATAGTCATTTTTATGTTGTGGAGCCGGTGGGATTATTAACCTAACTTAAGCTTGGTTATACCAACTCCGAGGAGCATTGGAACTATTCCCCTAAAGGGAAAAATACCAAAGGTGCCAGCTGGTTATTGAGCCGGGGACCTCTAGGCTCACAGCCAGGTGCACTGACCACTACACCATGGGGTCGGTTTATCTATTGATGAACTGAGAGGTTAGTGCGTGATTCATAGATATACCTTGGTCTAAATGTTTGACAATTGTAGGTATAGCATAATTAAATAATATACTTTAGACTCGATCCGGTGTCCGCGTGGTCTAACGCGCTACTATCGCAGTAGAATAGACTGCCGATTACAAGGAGAGTGTGATTCGAATCATGGTCGGGTGTACTGAGAGTGGTTTTCCCCAAAATGGTTTTCCACTCTCCACGCAAATTCGGGTATATTTTCCTATTAATGTAATCTTCCTTCTCACTAAAGCCACTAGCGTAATTAGTACATAAGCGTTCAACTTGAACGGGTAGTAAGACTCTGTGCTAAAAATATTTGCTTTAGGTCTATAGCTTCGCAGACGTTTGTTTCGGTTTAGTTAGGAATACTCTTGAATATATTGTTAAAAACTGGTCTCTTTAGGTAAATGTATCCTACCTTCAATATTATTATTGTTGTTGTAACCATTTATAGTTGTTGGGCAGAACTCAAAATTTAGGCCGCCGTTACATTGGATAAGATTATTATTAGCACCACGTCTTACTACCCGTTCAGGCTATACGCACTTACGCTAATGTGTAATAAAATGGTAGGGTGATTGTGAGATGAAATGGAGGACCTACAGTTTAACGTGGAATCCGAACCACGGTGGAGGTCTAGCATTCCCCACATTCACAAGTTGTGATTAATACATGTCTTGTCAGAGGTGAAGGAAGGGTTTGTTAATCAGATAAATCTGTGCCGCGACCGAGGATTGAACCCCGGTCCCCAAGCACAGAAGTGCGACACCTTACCCCTAGACCGCCAGGTCACCAATCAGATAAGAATTCTTACGAATCCTCACGACGTCACGAGATGCGAACAACTATATGTATTAGGATGTGTGTGTGTCTATAGCTATTCCAATATATTATTATGAGCTCGCATGAAATCTTGAGATTTTTCGATACGAAACAATTGTTTTTAAGCTGTTACAAAATGGACTGTGAGGAACTAAGAACATTGATTACATAAAGGAGATATCTATTAGATTGGATGTAGATTGGAGTGTATTCAAAAAAATGTATGGACAGCACTCGTGAATTCTTCAAACGATCTAGTCAATTCCCCGTTCTCATTCCTTGACTAAAATAGCTGTTCAACCACATACGTTTCTTATCCATCAGGCGAACCTTTAGCGCAGGACTTTCCAAAAAAGTAAAATTCACACAACAGCTCCATTGCACTTGATTGAAACAACAAACCTACTGAAGATTCTTTAAGTATCTGTACAACGCCTTTTGCATTCAATGTATAACACCTTGGTCCTACGAAAATGTTTTTACCTATTTGTATGAAAATTTTATTTGTACTAAGTCTCATCCAATCTAACCGGAGCTTTAGAGCCTGTCTCATCAATCGGTTAGCTCATAACTTAATGTAGGTAGGTAATTTAGCTCAAAATGGGCGCCACAAATTGGTGAAATTCTTTCTTCTATTCATTGGAAAGCAGTGCAATTGAGACCAACGAAATTATTTTAATTTAATTTAAAAATACTATACAAATGAAAAATAATTACTTTAAAATGAAAGAACTATTAAAATTATTCCAATGTTTCTGTTAATAAATGACTAAAGCTTGATTCATATGTTCGCTAAAAAATAAAGTAAAATTTGCTTTAGTGGTGCTGCAATTCACACTCTGGTAAAAATTTATATTTTCCCATGATTCTTCGCAACGCA
Organism: Timema douglasi; assembly: GCA_901482245.1. Taxonomy (NCBI): domain Eukaryota; kingdom Metazoa; phylum Arthropoda; class Insecta; order Phasmatodea; family Timematidae; genus Timema; species Timema douglasi. The sequence continues at coordinate 58,545 of CABEEJ010001079.1, read as the reverse complement.
AACTTCAAACATCTGATTATTTTATTTACCAGTGGGTAAATATATATTTTTATATTATTACTAGGATGTATGGTTTCAAAACATAGCTCTGTGTCGTGATGACGCTCAGAGCATTAACATGCATGCGTTCCATTTAACAAATTATTTCAAACCTCCTCATAACAATCTCTTGCACTGTCTGCTTTTCTATAGCTCTACAGCGCAAGCGTCGTTTGTATTTGAAATTTGATTTAGTATTCTACGCAGATTTGATGGAGAAAGCGCGGATAGAGCTGAGATTGTATCTATTATTGAAGAATGACAAACGCAGTTCGGGCCGATTTCTTGTGATTGGTTTAGGGCTCACCACGTGCTGTTGTTATTCAGGGAACGTGTGAATCCCGATAAAACCATAAGCCTGCACTTTGAAGTGATTCCTGATTCGAGCGTAGTCTTTTAACTATTATCCCGGTTAATCAGCAGTGAGATCGGATCTTTAAGGTGAGATGGAAGGGGACGTGAGAAAAAGCAATTTTTATATCAAAACATTTGTTTGGCTAAAATAAAATAAAATATTGCTCAGGTGTAAATCTAGAGTTTAATTTTCTTCAAATGATGAATACCTGTCAAGAGTGTCCTGGAATTTAATGACATCTTTTTCTCCCCAATTAAAAATGTTTGTCATGTAATGCCGTTATGCTGAGGACAAGACAGATATTCAAGAACTGTTAATAACACCAGGTGAAGAAAATTAAATTATATGTTTGTACTAGAGCAATATTTGACTTAATTTGTCTAAAAAAGTTTTGCTATAAAAACTGCAAACACCCCTTGATATATCTTTGATATCACCATTTGAAGATTACTAAACTCCATTTTTCTACTGGTTAATTATTCGGTTTACTTTTACACAAAAAAAAAAGTGTTGCTATAAATACTGAAAAATCACTGCCCCCTTTTTTTTGCCAATGACAAGAAGGTCACGACTCGAATCTTGACCATGTTTATTGGGAAAAGTTTCTACAGATGTTATTAATCACAATAGTTTTTCCACCTCCTCTTTTCTATATTTATTATACATTGATATATTTCTTTATTTGGTGTGTTAAAATTACATTTTTGCACCAAAAAATTACATCGGCATACGACTTTAAAAAAACTTGATGATAAAACAGACACCACCCAGTTCAATAATTTATCATTGTGAGAGAAGAATCTCTAATTTCACCGATGATAAATTTGTCAATAAAGCTAAGAATAGAACTTGATATTCCAATCTAGTCGACAGAACGGGCTGACGACTGAACTAAGATGATGGACTTGCTTCACTTTAATACGTAAACATTTATTATAACTACCCTTCTCATAGCTACTCTTTAGATTAATCAGATAATAACTCTTAGTTTAATCGCTTCGGTGGCCGAGTGGTCTTAAAGTGTAACTCTAGCAATAGACTGGCCTGCCGATGACGGGGAGAAGGGGGTTCGAATTCTGGTCGGGTGTACTGAGGGTGGTTTTTCATAAATGGTTTTACACTCTTCCTCCACGAATATTTTTGTACACTTTCTTTAAATTCAACCTTCCCTATCCCTAACCCATTAGAGTAATTAATACAGATGCGTATAACCTGAACGAGTAATCAAAAGTAGTGCTAAAAACATTTATGCAATGAATAAAATAAAAAATAAGTAATGACCTCTTTATATTTAGAATTTAAGACTTAGATATTTTGCTCAAAAATATATAGAAAGAATTGATGAATACATTTGATAAGTTAATTGATGGAATAAATTGAAATTGCAGATCAAAATGTATAATTAGGTTAACTTAACATAATTTGACAATATTCTATTATCATATTACCATAAGTTAACCTAATTATACATTTTGATCTGCAGTTTCAATTTATTCAATCAATTAACTTAACAAATTTATTAATCCATTTTTTATATATTTTTTGAGCAATGTCTCTAAGTATAAAATTCTAATTCAAATCCTCTCCTTACTTTCAACTTGTTTAGAATTTTTTTATGCTCTTTATATTTGACAAAAAATTAATAAAAAAGTTTCACACAAAAATCTCTCCTCGCACATGCAACATCACCTAAAACCGATTGCAAGCTCTCGCTTATATTATATCTAACTTGTCGCGATAATGTCATCTAAAGCTAGCAAAATTATCGAATCCACGTCATGTTGTGTAGAAATGTGAACCCAAATTCTAAGCAGATCAACCAGTCTATTGGCAACACTGATTTACTAATGATACATCAGAGTAATGACGCGTTACCCCACAGATACATGTAATGGGGTTGACAAATAGCGGTTCGGAGATCTTGAAATGAATACAAGATGGACAGACAAGAGTTATCATTAACGTTTGGGAGGACATGGGATTTGTGTACAGTCGTGTGTGGTGACTATAAAACAAAATGCGATCTTAAAAAAGAATAATACACTTTATAATAAAAAGTACTGTGACAGTGCAATATTGAATTTGATTCATAAGAACCTGTTACATTCCCCAGATAGTATTTAATTTAGGTAGTTAATACAACTCGAGCCGGACTTGACCACACATTTTGGTGCATTATTATTATTATTTAGCACCGCGTATTACTACCCGTTCGGGTTATACGCTTTAAATACTAATTACGATAGTGGATTAAGAATTGGTAAGGTTGAATTAGAAGAATTGAACCCGAATTTGCGTAGTGGGGGAGTGAAAAACCATTTAGGACCACCACCACCACCCCCATGTTCACCCGACCAAGATTTGAACCTCGATCTCCCCGTCCTCAGCAGTCGAGCTCAACACGACTAGCGCGTTAGCCAACTACGCCACAGAGGCGTGTATCATCTTGGTGCAGTTTTCTATTGTTTACTTAAAAAAAACACTATGAAAGACTATTGAAAAAGTTTTGCCACTAACAAACTCTCCATGGCGTCATCTAATTAAAAACCCTTCCTTCACCTCTGACAAGACTTGTATTATTCACAACTTGTGAATGTGGGGAATGCCAGGGCCTCCACCGTGGTTCGGATCCCACTGTTAAACTGTAGGTCCTCCATTTAATCTCACAATCACCCTACCATTACACATTAGCGTAAGTGCGTATTACCCGAACGGGTAGTAAAACGCGGTGCTAATAATAATCCATGGCGTCAACCCACAACTAAGCTATACCAACCGAGATGCTGCCGTTTTTTGGCAAGATAATGACTACTTCTGCTGATAAAGGGTATAATGTGGTCGGAATATTTCAAGAAAACTGTCATTGTCAGCTATCTTTATTTTTACATTGATTTTCTTTATTTTTTCTGATATTTTATTCATAATTTACTTCCAACTTTTTTATCTTCCTTTTAGTTATTCTATTTTTATCTACCGTTTCCGGAGTTTATACTTCTATAATTCTATTCAGATTTTTTGAATACTTTTGAATTATTCCAGACGGAAGTGACTTGGATAATTTGAACTAATATTGGAGTGGAGGCTCTTTTATTTTCGGCGTTCTTTGGGATGAGCTCTAATTCCATATTTAACAAAATGTAAATTTAAGTTTTCATTAATAAAATGTGGCCTACATGGCATTTTACATCATCGAGAGGGCGGGAGATAATTTTGGAAAATACACCCTCAGTAAACCATACTGGAACCCTAAATCTTGATTCACGCGTTCGTTGAAAATATAAAGTAGAATCTGCCTCAGTGGTGCAGCAATTGCCACGCTTGTATGTTGACCCATGATGGATCGCAACGCTAACTTAAAACAGCTGATTATCAACATATTTTATTTTCTAGTGGATAAACATATATTTTAGATCATTCTATAGATGGATGTTTTCAAATTATAACGCTGTGTCGTGGCACATTCCAATACATTAATACATACGATTTTCATTAACGGGTCATTTCAAATCTCCTCACTACGGCAAACGAAGCTGTCTGCTTGCTTCCGGTTGTAGAGCGCATGCGTTGTCAAATGCGCATGTGCACTGCTTTGAGACGGTCAATCCCAAGATTTAATTGATTCTCCTGTGCCAAACATCTCAGGCAGAGCGGAAAAAGTAGAGATGAATTGAACTTCAGCAGAACAGCTCGCACCGATGATGGCTTAGAGCGCGTCACATGACCACATTTCTGTTCAACGTTAGTTTTTCGGTGAACGTGTGAATATTCAGTAGCCCAGAACTTCCTGTCACCAGCAATACACTATAACACGAGAGTGAAGCGTTAGACTCGATAATATATATATATATATATATATATATATATATAAAAATAAGAACTTATCTTTTTGTAAAGATATAGATTCAAGAATAATAAAATAAGAAATAAAAACAATAAATCAAAAGAAAGGCAAATAGATCCACGCACATCTCTCTTCTTTGTATTTGTACGTATCTCTTTCTACTACTAAAACTACTCAAGAGAAGTAGCTGATATTTTTTTGTATCAGCTCTCTGCAAACAAACTCTGACGTCATTATCACCTCTTCCTAATGTCTCTTGAACTCCTTGTGTCGACTAATAGAAAGTGTTGGAGGGTTAGACACAAATTTCACTCCAACAAATGTATTTGTCGATGTTTACATTTCAATTTCAACTTTCTTCTTTATAATTATTTAATACATTTATAATACTGCTATTGAAATTCATTTTGTTAAAGTTTATAATATATTTTTACTTTCTTGTGGTCACCTGAGTAAGCAAGAAAGTATCGATTACTCTCAGGCCACTTGGTTTAAAATACAAAGTCTTTGTAATCCTTTGGAACTAATTCTCTATTGTGTATAAGCGTTTACTTCCTTTCGTCCTTCACCTACACCCCCCATTTGTCATGCCAATGAGAATGAGGGTAAAGAAAACCAACGAAACTTCTCATTTCAAGTTAAAGAGGAAAGCTCACTTCTAGTTCTCAAATATCTTAAAATTTTCTGTTGTTAACCTATAATATACATATAATATAAATATTATTGGTTAACAACAGAAAATTTTAAGATTTTAAGATATTATATATAGTTCTCAAATACTTTAAAATTTTCTGTTAACCTATAGTATATATATATTTGTAAAAGGAAGGTTAAATCAAAATACATTTTTCATCACGCCTAGCATAATAGCTCCACAAACAAGCTTTAAGAGTGGTTGAAATAGAGCTAATTTCACATTTTCACACCCTTATTTCTATGAATAAAACTCAAACTAAAGGGTTGCTAAGGAAAAAGCGCCCTGTTGGAATCTTTTGACTTTATTTTGGTGTGAACCATATCTTGAAATAAATCATCGTAGAATTAAATATTGCGTTAGAGCTAAACGTTTGCGCTGCAATTCCTAGTTAACCAAGAAGGCCCTAATATAGGGAATCATGCGCACTAAAAATTTGTAACTTGCCCCATTGAGTTTAAAATTAGTAAATGAGATAATATGACCGCTCCAAGAACCCCTTACCCTCCTAAAACACTTAAATATATATGTGTTGGTCACAAAATCTTCAGATGATTCTGAAGAGTTCTCAAGCAACTCTTAAATTTGTCCTCATCCACACTCTTGCCAAGACGACTCGGACGAGATATTTGTCGACACTGTATGAGTCGAGTGAGGACGAGAGCTAGTCTCTACACTCTCGCCTCTCACCTACAAGTCACATGTCGTGAAGTCGTTATTTTGATGTATATGATGGAGGATGTCGAATTTGCTCTAAAACATCAACTTATGCGAACCTACGCATCATTCAGTTTATTCTTATCTTTTTGGTACATATGATTCGGTTCCCACAAAACGGGCTCGCGTTAATATAATTTCAAGAATTGGACTGATGTATCATTTCTACAGTCACTCATGTTTTTTAAAAGAATTTATTAAGTAAAAATTAAAATAAAACTAAATTAAAATTAGCAACAATTAAATGAATAAATTCGATGACGTGCGCTAAGTGACTATATTCCTGGTTCTAATTGCGCATTGACTAGACAAGATTTTGGCGGTGCACTCTTACCTGCGTCTCGCACCCTCTGATTCGGACATCAAAGCCCGACATGGATCCGAGAGTGGCCGAGGTGAGGCGAGAGGAGGCGAGAGTGGCCGAGAGGAGTCGAGAGTGGCCGAGAGGAGGCTGAGAGCGGCCGAGAGGAGGCCGAGAGTGGCCGAGAGGAGGCGAGGTAAGGCGAGGCGAGATCACGATCCTGGCTCTCGCACTCGGGCTGATTCGGGTCGTCTCGGCGAGAGTGTGTTTGAGTAAACCTGGCTGTATCTTAAGTGGAGAGAGAGAGAGAGAGAGAGAGAGAGAGACAGAAATGAATCACTACAACAAAGATGGCACAATTATTATTCACCCTAAAGGTCGTCAAAGAAATTTGTTTGTACTATTATCTGAGAGCTAGAAACTAAAACAGATTAGGAGGAGCGAGTTTAAATCCCATATAGGGACACTTTACGTATTTATTTCAATAATTTATTTTTAAAGTCATTAACATGCTCTTGTGTTCAGTTCAAAAATGTATGTATTAAGCAGTAGGTTTGGAATGGGGTCGAACTCAGCCTCGGGAGGACAACTGAGGAGCTACTTGAATAAATAAGTAGCATATCTAGTTTAGAAAACTGATATTAATGATTGGATGGATCGTTGTGCTGACCACATGATACCTTCTATCCACTAATGTTGGTATTATCATCGCCAACTGTGGCAACCGCTCGGTTGATCTGACTCGTTTGAGGGCTCAAACCATGGAGTTTTATTAACATTAAGTACAGGGAGTTTCACTCGCACTCGGCCACTGAGTTTCCTTTATAACTATCAAACTAGTGGAAGTAATTGGTGTATAAGAAGCACTCGGGGGCCGAGAGAGAGTGAAATACCCTGTACAACCCCCCGCCCCCTTAATAACAGGTTACGATGTTTCTACACCACCTAACGAACCAAACCTGCTTCGCATCCTGTGAGAAAACATCGTCCTAACTAAGACGCATCTGGGCTAGAGAGCCCCTTAGGCCCCACAAGGGGTCTCTGCTCTTCTCTTCAATTTGTTGGTGAGTGAAATTACAAAGACTTCAAACACCGTATCTAATATTTAGATTATTCAATTTTTCGAAATACGTTGACTCTTAGTTTTCATTAGAGTTAGAACCCGTAAGTAAACCGTTTAGAATGTTTTGTGGTCTGACACATTAGCGCGTCTGCCTGGTGAGCTTAGGGTCCTTGGTTCAATTTCAGACATGGGTGTAGAGTTAACATTGGTAAAATTGGAGCTCCTTTTTAAGTTATTCATAAAAAACTGAAGGACTGGGTGTTTTGTCTATTCATTAACCAAAATTATAAGCAAGATGTGTGTGTGTGCGCGCAATTCAGTACGCATTAAGACATGCAGAAATATGCTTATGTTATGAAAGATGCTCAGTTACGAAATAAATATATTTGTACATATCTTTAGCTCCGTGTTTTATAGCAGGCATACTTATTATAGCACAATTTTCATATAAAAAGAATTTAAGAAAATACTATTTAATCTATACGCAGCCATCATTGAAACTATTTTACCATATTATTAGTATTGTTTTTATTTTGATATGTCAACATTATTACCAAAACGGATAGCTGTAGATCACATGACTTGACGTATGATTATGTTAATGCAGATTTATTAACTTTTATATCTGTCAGATAAGGATATTTCAATAAAAATAGGATTGTATATACATATATACTGGTAAGTCTCTTGTCTTGTATATGGCTTTCTTAGACTATTGCAGAGTTGTCCGGCAGACATCTCAGAAGTGATTCACTAGTAGAGTTTGTCCACAACATTTTGTTTTTAATATCATATACTTTCATGAGTTCATATTATTATCGTTTAACCTCTGACTACTTCCTTCTACGAATTCAAAAACTAAAATAATCCCTCCAGCGAACGAAAATTTATCAAATTTTTATTTTACACAACGCTGTAACTGTGAAATGTCATTAGCTTACAAGTTTGTGTAAAACAAGGATTATTTTTTAACACCCATATTATTGTTTGCTTTCTTTGTATTGTACCAGAAGAGTTATCTGATCCGGTAAGCTGAAGTTCAAATCTTGACTGGAGGCATCGAGCTGAATTTTTTGTCTCTACAAACGATTTTATATCATTTATTCAGGTGAGTGTAGTTGTTTAAAATACCTCCGTTTCCTCCTTTGTCGATATATCAGTCAGTGTATATTGTGGATACACTGAACGGGTGGTAAGATGCGTAAGCGTCTAAATAAAATCATGTTGACAGAGTGACGTTATCATCTAAAATGTCTAGCTTCATATTGGAGTGGGTGATTAGGGTCGTATTTCCTGAAGGGTATGTGAGATTTTGTTGAATCTTAATGCAAAGCAACATTGTTGCACTGAGGGTGTAATGCTGGGTTTACACGTTCAATTAATTTGCACAAACTGGTGGTTTGTGCAAATATTTGTGTCGTTAAAACTTTAATCTGTAGTTTGCGCAAACAAAAAAAAATGTTTTGAGCTAAATCTGTCCGTGTTTGATTTTATAGTTGAAGTTGCCACAAATACTCGGCGTGTAAAAGGGTTGTGCTGGTTTGGACAAACATGGCGCTTGCGCAAACAGTAGAGATACCCATAGGAGATGATATTAGAGGTATGTACATAAGTTAAATTAAGATAAAAAGTTTTCATTAAATAACAGTACATTCTTTTTATATATTCAATAACTGTTTATATCCTGTGGAGAAAATTTGATTTCTTTTGACCAAAATAAAAGTTTTAATACAAAAACTGTCCGAAATCGTGTAAGCCACCCTCCCACCGTAAAGTGTGTTGAATGTATAGGCTCAGTTTTAAAAACAGATTTTCAACTTGATATATAAAAAGTACCCTACAAATATACTATTGAGAAAATATTCAGGTTTAATCTTTTTTTATATTGTACGACCATATTCCTTTTAGCAAAATTCAGCTTAACAATAGGGAATATCAATCAAACATGATTGATAGACAGACATCTTCCATTTTGTCACATAATCAAAATGAAGCTATATCGATCAAGGATATATTCTTCACCTTTCACATTCAAATCATGTGTGAATGTGTGGAGTCTTTGAATTCTACGTATATGAAGCTAGAGTCATATTGCCATTGGAAGAATCTTTAGAATGAAAATAAATAAATATAAATCCATGTAGTTAAGCTTATCATGCATATTTCTAGATCTTTGCAGTCAGTGGTAAGTGTACTAATATGTAAAATAAGATGTACTAACTTTATGAACACACCAATGAGGTTATTTTTTCAACGGCAATTCGACTACATGAGGTGATCAATATAACTTTCATTTACAGTTTATTTTAAAAAATATTAACATTTATTGGCTCAGATATTAAAAAAAAAAGTCACCATCACTTAAATATTTCCATATTTATTGTAAATTGTCATGTTTCTTGTTTAACAAACTGAAAGGAGAACCAGTCTCAATGTCATAACATAAACATTTGTTTTTTATAAGACAGTTCAAAAAGCTACTGTATAAATCTGATTTTATGTAGTCCTATTCCAAGGCATATGTTGTTGTTTACACTCCAAGTCTTACTGCCCATACCAATACCAGGGATAACAATTTTGTCGGAAAGGTATTTTCATCTTTTACACGTCACAATCGACATGGGATCGATGGCTTACTTCCCCTCCGAACGAAATTTAACTACGGATTTTTAACGCTCATGAAAAATCCGTTGAAATCAGATGGGCTTGAACCCATGAACATGGGATCTTCAGGTGAGCTCTGTACTCCAAGACCACTGAAGTAGACTTTTATTTAATAAATAATCATTTATTTTTATTTTTTACAAATGGAGTAATTCAATAGTAGCTTACTTTACATCCATTACTGTATCCAACCCGTTGCCTGTGTCAGAGTAGCTTACTAATGAATGTTGTTTGAAAGTTTTAATTTTTTTTAAATGGTGGGTTGAGTTTCGAGAAAAAAAATTATTTAATGAAGAGTGTTTACTATGATTAACAAAATATGATTTTTTCTGATGAAAACTTACTTAGGCGTAACTTAACATAAATTTTGGAAAACTTGGTTCCAACCTACTATATACAATATGAAAACTCTTTTACGATTGTTTCTTAGCATTTATTCTATTTGGCCATTGCCTTTATAGATGCTAGGTTAACACACAATCATCTCCATAAAATATAATTGCATAAAATCTACTTTCTTTTGTCCTGCTTTGGGCTTAAGAAAGATTACCGAGGTATTGTGGCTCAAAGCAGAAAGTATTTTAATGAAAATGTTTAAGTTTATGGTTAAATTATCTGAAACAGTCTCGTTAAAAAGTTTTATGAGAGTATACTGCTGGTGGAGAGCAACACTGCTCTATTTACTCGTTTTATCCCGCCCACATACACAGTACTAGATCAGTCGAATAACTATCCCCCCTCCTCTTTCTACTCCCCAGTCGCGTCACCTGACATCACGTGTAAACCTTATTGCTTTCTGGACATTGGTGTGCGAAATACATGACACAGTCTGGCATCATTTCCCATTCGCTGTTAGTGATATTAGCTAGCTTTCCTTTGCCAAAGCAATTTAAAAAACCAATTTGGAAGCATAGTAGGAAGGTAACAAATAAAGAATGTTTTTTTTTTTAAATACTGCTAGGTCATCTATTTTTCAATTTTTAAAAGGAACATAAAACTATTAGACTAATATTACCTTGTGGAAGAAGAGCTTACTAGCAATTATTCATTATGTTAAACAACTAATATTATTATTATTATTATTATAAGCACCACGTATTACTACCCGTTCGGGTTATACGCATTTACGCTAATGGGTAATGTTAGGGTGATATTGAGATTAAATGAAGGACCTAGAGTTTAACGTTGAATCCGAACCACGGTGGAGGCCCGGCATTCCCCCCATTCACAAGATGTATTGTCAGAGGTGAAGGAAGGGTTTGGTAATCAAATAAATCTGTGCCGAGACCGAGGATTGAAACCCAACCCCCAGCACGGAAGTCCGACACCTTACCTCTAGACCACCAGTTCACCCAAAACTATTAAAACTAGAACAATGAAACTAAGGGCTAGTTTCATAGTCAAATTTAGTACGCCTCAAGTGCGGCGCTACACTAAGTACATGACGACACCTACCTAAACTCGAATGGAATGGGCCAGTTTCCTATGCGAGAACGGCCCATTCCATTCGAGTTTAGGTAGGTGTCGTCATGTACTTAGTGTAACGCCGCACTTGAGGCGTACTAAATTTGACTATGAAACTGGCCCTAAGGACTAAGTTTAGAGCTATACCAAAATTATTTAGGTGTTTTGACACAATTAAAGACCGCTAAAATTACAACAACCCATTGATAATTTCAAATTACCTAATAAATTATTGCAATGCATTTATTTATTTACCAAACAATTTGTAATTTTTGTATAAGAATATTTAAATAAAAAATATAAGTTAAATATTTATTTAAAAGTTTAAAAGTTATTTCTATAGTCTTAATTGTATGCTTTTTGCGATTATAATGTTTCTAAGCTATATATACACGTCTTTAAAAGGAAATCCAAATTTTCTATATGAATCGTCTTCAGAGCTAAGCGTTAAGAATCAATGGATTCTTAGGAAAGTCTACTTAAAATAGTAAATTATCTTCAAGGTAGGTGTGGCTGCATTGTAAATTTTACATCACCATAAAGAAAGAAACACTGTCCCTAGCTATTTACATTTATAACACTAGATATATAAATGAGTATTTTTAGCTACACGTTTGCGCTATACGCATATGTACTAATTACGCTAATCTGTTAGTGATGAGGAAGGTTAAATTTAGAGGAAGTGTACCCATATTTTCGTGGAGGAAGAATGGAAAATATTTAAGGAAAAACAACTCTCAACCTGACTTTTGGGATTAGAACATTGATCCCTCCGTAATCGCATAGTCTTCTACTGCGATATAAACTAGTTATTTATTTCATTGGTGATATGTTATCACATAATTCAGTTCATAAAAGTGTTTCTATAAATATCGTTAAAAGAAAATAATTTAATTTGAGACTATTTTTTTATTCTTTTGTTTGTATTTTATTTATTTTACTGTCAGCTGAAATATATTTCATCGACCAAGCCAAGTCCAACATAAATTTTTATTGTTAAAGTATGGATATAGGGCCAGTCCCACAGCTGGATTTAGAAAGCCTCAAGTGGGGGACTACACTAAATACAAGACTAAAATTACCTAAACTCAAAAGAAATCGGCCGGTTTCACATGTGAAACTGGCCCATTAAATTTTGATCCAAGTAGGTGTCATCATATATTTAGTGTACCACCACACTTGAGGCGTAATCAATTTGACTACAAAACTGACCCATAGTCTTGAATTGTTCGATGAGATTGTGCATTAAAGGATGTAGAGGAATCAGTCACAATGGTCTTATTAACGTCATTCATGAGTATCTTAATCTTGTAGTCATATTTAAAACCTCAAATTTAATTCAGTGCCAGCTTGGTTATGGTCGAATCATAATAGAAAATGCCTTATTTAATAGCTATTTAAGTTACTAAATCTACTTTCACATATTCATATGTCATGCTATGTGATATGAAGTTTTTACTTTTGATATATATTATAAATAAAAATCTCTCATCAGTTTTTACCATACAAATTTTGTAGTTTCTAAAAGGCTCTTCATATGTAAATTTGACACTATATTTGAGGAACCTGGTGTCATAAAGAGAAAAGGGTATAGCTCCAGTAACATTAAAGTTGCTCCTATTATCTCAATTCCTTTCAAATTACCCAACTTGATCTCAGAAGCGTGGTTTTGAGTCCCACTGGGTTGGAATAGAAGTTTCTTCTCATCCCGTTATGAAAGCGAGTTAGATTGTTTCATAGCTCCCTATAATTACGGACCCGCCTCGGTGGCGTAGTTGGCTAACGCGCTTGTCGTGTTGAGCCCGACTGCTGAGGACGGGGAGATCGAGATTCGAATCTCGGTCAGGTGAACTGGGGGGGAGGGTTTCCTAAATGGTTTTCCACTCTCCCTCCACGCAAATGCGGGTTCACTTCCTCTAATTCAACCTTCCCAATTCCCTAATCCATTAGAGTAATTAGTACTTAAAGCGTATAACCCGAACGGGTAGTAAGACGTGGTGCTAAAAAAAAATATAAAATATATAATTACGGTCCCAGACTCCTTAGACTTTAAAACGCCTCGCTTGAAACTAAACGACTTAAAACACATATTTCGCCAAACTTGTATTGCTCAAATTATTTACTATAATAAATGGACTGGTTGAGAGTCACACATATGTATCACAGAAAATTCAAAGATAATATAGTAATTTGAAATTATTTACTTATCTAGTTATTACTCAAAGTAATTTGTAATTTTAGCAATATTACAAATCCTTATTCAAAGAAATCTGTCCCAAATTATGTAAACACGTTTAATTACATATTAGTAAAAAATATGAACCACTATAAAAATGTAGGGGACCTGGTGGTCTAGGGGTAAGGTGTCAGACTTCTGTGCTGGGGGTCCGGGTTTCAATCCTCGGTACCGGCACAAATTTATCTGATTGCCTAACCCTTCCTTCACCTTTTACAAGACGTGTATTAATCACAACTTGTGAATGTGTGTGGTATGCCAGGCCTCCACCATGGTTCGGATCTTACGATAAATTGTAGGTCCCTACTTCATCTCACAATCACCCTACTCTAACACATTAGCGTAAGTGCGTATAACCCGAACGGGTAGTAAGACGCGGTGCTAATATAAAAATGTACTAAGTTAAAACGCATTGAATCAAAATTTTTCTTTCTTACTTACTAAATTATTATTATTATTATTATTAGCACCGCGTCTTACTACCCGTTCGGGTTATACGCACTTACGCTAATGTGTAATGGTTAGGATGATTGTGAGATGAAATGAAGGACCTACAGTTTAACGTGGAATCCGAACCACGGTGGAGGCCTCGCATTCCCCACATTCACAAGATGTCTTGTCAGTACTATCTGTTGAATACAACAAATTTATGAGAGAAAAAAAACTCGGATTGACATATACATAAGCTTTTGAATGTTAAGAGTTATTACATTATAAATTCACACCTGGAATAAAGTTTCGCGCGCCTCAGAAATGTACGCTTTGAAAAAAAAA
>CABEEJ010001079.1:22393-44178 GCA_901482245.1 Timema douglasi | reverse complement strand
CACACACACACACACACACACACACACACACGCACGCACGCGCGCTTTCTCAATCGCTATCTATAAATAAAATGACAGTGAAAGGTAAGGGAGAACAAGAAAGACAAATGTAATTATTAATTTAACTGTGTTTTCAATATCTAAAATTTCTTAACATTGGATTTGTTGATACGATTTATATTCCTTTTTGAAGGGTGTTGTGGATCGATACTAGCTTTGTCAATTGTACACTGCGGTGATGGAGGCATAAACTAATTCACCCACTTGAGTGGTTGAATAGTCTAAGGCGTCACTCCCACAATATATCAAACATGCAGTAACGGGGAGATCGCAGCTTGAATCCCAATCGAGTCAACTGAGGGTGGTTTTTCTTAAAGGGTTTTCCATTCTACTTCAACAAGAATGTGGGTACACTTCTTCTATAAAGGAGGAAGGTATATGAAGTGTGCACGCATTTATAAGGATAGAGATAGTTGCAAACGATTTAAGAACAAAGCACCCCAGTTAATCCAGCTGGGATTGGAACACTGACCTTTCTGTAAATGACAAAAAAAAAAGTGACCGACTTTTTCTGTTTTTGTGTCCATTGTTAGGAGTAAATTTACATTTAAATTCTCTTCTTATAAGCTTTTTTTGTTTTTAGCGATTTAGGATCGACAATGTAATTGAAAATGGTTGTGAATAAAGTGATTTATATTAGATGACACTTTGATCTAATCCACTTTGGAAATTAGAATTGCGATTGTCAAACCAGGGAATTTTGTTACAGGATAAATTTGTTATTTACTACCTTTTCAGGTTTTAAGGGTATGTACTAATTACGCTAGTGAGTTAGCGATGAGGAAGGTTGAATTTAAAGGAAGTGTACTTGTATTTGCTGAGAGGGAGAGTGGAAACCCCTTTAAGGAAAACCAACTTCAGTACACTCATTCAGTATTAAAACCCCTATCTTCCTGTCGTCGGCAGTCTAGTCTATTGCTCTAAGCAGAGGTGGCCAAACAGCCGACTACGGCCGCTAGTTTGGTTTAGAGCCTGATCAATCGATTAGGAAAAAAAAGATTGATAGAAAGAAAATGAAAGAGAGGGTTTGCAGATTTTTCTCAAATCAACATTAGAAAATCAAGACATTGAAGTTTTCTGACTGATTACCATTAACAATCCTGCCTTCATTTATGACAGTAGTTTATTAGCTCTCATTAAACAAATTATCCTAAGATTATGCGGTGTCATGCATCAACTTCAAAGTCAAGTGTTGAAAATCCTTTTTTCAAGGAAATTATATATTATGTGGTTTGATGAAAAACTCGGTTTCAGTTTGTGAAAGGACTTTTAAGTTCTTATATGCAAAATAATTTTTACGATTAAAACAACACAAAATTGTTTATTATTTTTTACCAATTAAACAAATAATATGAGCCTATGGTTCCGTAATAATCGCAAATAATTTTCCTTCTCTGGAGTAGATCTCTAGACCAAAAAGTCTGTCTATTCCTGTCTTAGATCATTTAGTAACTGAGGAGGATAGAATGAAATTAATTGTGAGTAACTTGAATTTCGAATTTCCTCGTTCGTGATTAATATTCATGTTGTGAGAAGACGGTGGCTACTTCGAGCTTGTAGGGGCAGCCTACTACTGTCTTTGTGTCAAATACTAATTCCTTCTGGAAACCCAAACGGTGTGACATCTTGGAGCTTAGTTGATACATTCCAGTGGTATGAAGAGTGTTAATTTCAACAAATAAAAATCTATTGCCTTGGTGTAGATAATGGAATCATTATCATGCAGTAAAATTATCAAAGTTACAGTAAATCACCTAAAAATAGACTGGACCTTTATAGTAAACAATTAAGTGTAAATTAATAAACAGTCATTTAAGGGTGTATTAATTTTAAAGTAGGAAAAAGTTGTAAGAATAGTTGGTATTATTTACCATACCAGAAATATCTCTTGCCTTTAAAAGTTACCAAACATGTATTTAGACATGAACACAAATAAAGAAGAAACAAAACAGATATTTTCCCATTAGCATTTAATTAAAAATGTTGTCTCACGAAATAAAATTTTAAAATGGTGGGTAGTAGTTAACAAGTTTGTGTAGTGAAGTAGTATTGCCTTGTTCAAATAAAATAAGGCCTATATCTAGATTTTAATAGCAGTTAAACATTTTGTGTTTAAGTAGATAAATGTTTGGACCACAGAGCTGAAATTTAATGTGTTAATGTATAGATTAATTTAAAATATAAACAAATATACAAAATAAAAAAGGGTATTTAGTACCCTGTGGCTCAAATAATTGAAGATAATACTCTAGTATTTGGAATCATTTTACTCAAGGTTTTTTTTATCAGCATTTGCATTAATTTTGAAATATAAAAAAAATCCATCTAAATTAGTGGATTTGTTTTTGGTGATAAAATACATCACACTTAACTATTTAACCATTTATTTATATTGACAAATGTCTACATTATATGTTTGGATTATAATTTAAATGTGAGAGGAATTAAAATTAATGTACACAGTTTTTAAACTTATTTGTATTGAATGTATATCACTTTATTTACACTTTTGGTGGTATAAGTTACTCTGATTTATAATATATGGTAAATTTGGTCATCAAAACACTAAATGTGCCTCCATACTGGTGCGAAGCCTAAATTTTTTATTAGAGCTACCAGAAAAAAAAATATTTTTAAAGAGACTATATACAGAACTTGTGAGACATCTACAACTTAGACTGTAGTTTACTTAAAAAGCAGTGGGATTGTAGAGAACGCGAGAAAAAGCCAGTGCTTTTGCAGTTTTTATGTAAAAAAAAAAATTGTTTTGCCAAATAAAATAAAATATTGCTTTATTATAAACATATAGTTTAATTTTATTCAAATTGACCTCAGAATTTCTTGAACATCTGCCAAGACGTTTTGGAATTTAATGACAACTTTTTAGCTTCATTTAAAAAGTTTGTTAGAGAATGCCGCTATGCTCATGACAGATATTCAGGAACTGTTATATCAACATATGAAGAAAATTAAACTTTGTTTCTACTTGAACAATATTAATTGATTTATTTTGATGACAAAATGTTTTGCCATAAAACCTGCTAAAACGATGGCCTTTTCTCGCGTCCCCTTCCATCCCACCTTAATAGATATAATTACTTGTATCATTCATGTTTCCCACCATTTATTCCTGGCCTCACTAACACTTCATTGTACAAAATACAGGCTGAATATAACTGAAATTTAACTTTATAAGTCAGTGCAAACTTTTTTTGGATGCTCTCTAGAGAAGAGGCTCCAAATCTTTCTTTTGTTGCAGATAACTTTAAATTATATTGTACAACACTTTAAAAAATTTACATATTAAGGGAGACTTTTTCATATCATGAGGCTCTTTAAGCAAGAATACAGCAAGAGATGAGTATATTAACTTTGTTAATATGTATTTTAAATAAATTAATAAAACTAGTTCACTTTTTCGTTTTATGTATATATATATCTCAGATAAAACTTTGTATATTCTTAAATATATTATCTATGCAAAATAAATCTTAAGATAAATACAGACTTATATATGAATATGAATATATGAGTCGAAACAAATTTATATCTAAACATAACTACAAAAATAAATACAATTTATATGTAAATATAAATTTTCTACGCCATCTTAGGTGGAAAATCCCTAATCTGGACACCTTTATAAAACAGTTCTAGAGCATTTGTAAAAAGAAAAGATGTTAAGTATTTAATCGCTGCATCACTAATTAATTATTAAACGAAGGGGTAGGTAAAAGGAGAGAGAGATAGAGAGAGAGTGTGTGTGTGTGTGTGTGTGTGTGTGTGTGATACGAGCTAATCAAATACAGCAGCACATTAATAGTTTAAGATTATTATTATTATTATCACCGCGTCTTATTACCCGTTCGGGTTATACGCACTTACGCTAATGTGTAATGGTAGGGTGATAGTGAGATGAAATGAAGGACCTACAGTTTAACGTGGTAATCTTTGCCGGGACCGAGGATTGAACCCCGGCCGCCAGCATAGAAGTCTGACACCTTACCCCTAGACCGCCAGGTCACCCAATATTTTAAGAGTATATATAATTTTAAAAAAAATATCTGGAAGAAAAGATTAAATGGAAGCATTAATTATTGCTAAGTTTTCAGTAATTAAAAGATAGAGGGTGCTTGAACCTAACCTTATAATTTATTTGTCTGAGCAGCTCAAGATATTAAAATAATTTTGTATTTTTATATAGTACTTTTGATTATTTATGGTTTTCACTGCATCTAAAAACCCGTTTTGGCTTTATTCATAAATATGAATTACGCTACTGTGTTAGGGATTAAGAAAGTTTACTTGAGAATAAATGTACTCACGTTTGTGTGGAGAGAAGGTTGATATTTATTTAGGAAAACACACCCTTACTATATCCGAATGGGATTCGAGCCCCAACTTCCCTGTTACCAGAAAAACGAACTAGGTAGCTGAGCTTAACATTTAAACTACGTGCCCACATGACTCAAGTCTTATCGATGTTAGGTCAAAAATATTATTAAAATCTGCTTTGGTGGCCGCACGATCTAAGTTGCCACACTCGTAATATACTAGACCACCGATGACGGTGAGATCGTTGCTCGATCATTGTTCGGGTGTATTGAGGGTTGTTTTCCCTAAATGATTTCCCACTTTCTCCACGCAAATGCGGATTAACATCTTCTAAATTCAACCTTTCCCATCCCTAAACCATTAGCGTAATTAGTAAATAAGCGTGTAACCCAAATGGGTAGTAAGACGTGGTGCTAGAAAAAAAATACCAAAAAACATATTAGGCTAGTGTTCTGAATTTGGGGTAGTTAAGGTGCAATTTAAAGACACAGGGTTGAATAAGCCTAGGCCACGATCAAGAGCGTTAAGGCGCATGATTTAAGTGGCTACCAAACAGTGCTGCCAACGACCATATAAGTGTTGTAGCTAGATAAGTACCAGAGTGTCGCTAGATTGTCACTAAACAAAAAAACTAAAAGTTGTTAGATTAGTGTTCAACCCAAAAATGCGTACATTAATCTGAACTGAATATAAGATACATCAGTGGACTGAGCTGATCGGTGGATCCGGAACGATGTAATTGTGATTTGTGATTGACAGATAAATAGTTTAGAACGTTTCTGTAGACCGACGCAATACATTAAACGTTATTGCAGTACGATAGTTCAGAAATCAAAATTTTACAACATTAAAATTTAAAATGATGAACATGAACTTGACAGAAAATGAAGGAAAGTCGCCAGATTAGTCGCTAGATAAAAATGAAAATCAGTCGTTTCAGACCCGTAAAAGTCGTTAGGTCTAGCGACAAAGTCGCTAAATTAGCAACACTGCGTACCAAACCCTTTTGAGAGGGGATTAGCTTCTAATACTGTTGGTGTACAAAATGACGAGTCCTTGTGGGGTGAAACATTGTGACGTACCATTGATTTGGAACTCTCTATACTAATTGTATTACATACGTAAAAATATACATCGTATGTTTTGATCACTTTTGAACTTAGTGAAACAACAAAACTTTGTTTAACTTAACCTAAGGAACAACACCTGTGGCATTAAGCATACAACCTTTGAGAATTTTTTTTTTAATACCACATCTTACTATCCGTTCGGGTTTTAGGCTTATGTACTAATGGTTCTAGTGTGTTATTGCCGAGGAAGGTACAATTTTTTGGTAAGTGTACCCAAATTTGTATGGAGGAAGAGTGGAAAAGCTATCCTTAATACACTCGGCTGGAATTCTAAACCCGATCTCCCCGTCATTGGCAGTCCAGTCTACTGCGAAAGTGACACATTAAGGTGGGGATGTAGATGTCACCTCTGTACTATTTATTTCTTAAAAATAATTGTGCCAAGGCTTCACTTCCACGTGAAAAAACTAGAGCAACCTGGGCGTTGGGGTGAATCTGGCTGAGAGCCAGTTCTTATACAAAGTTTTTTATGTCAGGGTATTATCATTATTAATATTATTATTATTACTTTACTGCGTCTTACTACCCGTTTTAGTTATACGCACTTACGCTAATGTGTAATGGTAGGGTGATTGTGAGATGAAATGGAGGACCTTCAGTTTTAACGTGGAATCCAAACCACGGTGGAGGCCTGGCATTCCCCACATTCACAAGATGTCTTCTCAGAGGTGAAGGAAGGGTTTGGTGATCAGGTAAATCTGTGCCGGGACCGAGGATTGAACCCCGGCCGCCAGCAGAGAGGTCTGACACCTTACCCGTAGACCGAACCAAGTGTAGGCTTGGCATTGTGATTAATACACGTCTTATTAGAGGTGAAGGAAGGGTTTGGCAATCAGATAGATCTGTGTTGGGGGTCCAGGTTTCAATCCTCGCTCTCAGCACAGAAGTCTGACACCTTACCCTTATACGCGAGAAAAGGCCAGTGTTTTTGCAGTTTTTATGGCAAAACCTTTTTTTTGTTAAAAATAAATCAAATATCGCTTCAGTATGGACCTAGAATTAAATTTTCTTAACGTGGGGATATCAACAAGAGTTGAATATGTGTCATGAGAATAGCGGCATTAGGTGATAAACTTTTTAAATTAATAAAATATGTTGTCATTAAAGTAAATGACACCCTTGAGAGATATTAAACAAATGTTGAGGACCCCATGTGAAGAAAATTAAGCTATATGCTTCTACTGGATATTTTTTTTAAATTTCTTTTGACAAAAAAAAATTTTGCTATAAAAACTGCAAGAAACAGTGATCTTTTCTCACGTCTCCTACATCCCCACCTTAAACCAATTGATCACCAAAAGGTGGATCCTTAATTATTAGGTAGTAGAACAATATTTCAGGAAAATATTATACTATTAAACTAAATAAATTTAAATACGCCCTCATTGGTGGACAAGGTGGCTCGGGTGTCTGCCTTGTCTGGTATAGTTATCATGTTATAGGAAGGATAAGGTTCGAATATGGTCAGGTTTTACTAAGGGTGTTATTTTTATAAAATTGGTTTAAACTCTCCTTTTACGAAAATACGGGAGCGTTTCCATTTAAAAAATTTCTTTCTTCGTCACTAGCCTAGAAGATTAAATATGTGGATTACCCGGATAGGTAGTAAGACGCATTTTTTTTAAATATATATTTACTTTTAGTCTTTTAGAGTCTTGACCACTCGGCCACGTGGAAAGTAGTTAGTTACTTACATGTCTTACAACAATTTTGGAAATAGTAATTTATTGACAGTCTGAACCTAAGAAACTGGCGTTCAATTAATGTTGAGATATTTCTATCGTCATCCTCCTGTTTGTTATTTGCGACTTATTCTTTTGTCGACACCGTTGTTAGCTTGAGAACTATATCTGCAACCTTCTCCGAGTGAAACGTACACATCCGCTCCATCAAATAGTCCTCTTCTTTCTTTTTAGAAACCAATAAAGCCGCACTTAACATTCCTGGCATAGCTTGTGGAACTCTACTTTCTCCCCTTGTAGATGAAAAATTCAACGTATCTGCCGAACAGGGGTAAAAGGATCTTTCCTGTTAGAATGTAAGAAAATGTAAGTTGGGGTTTAACAAAAGAGTACTTTACGAAAGTATTAGTTAGAGAGAGAGAGAGCGAGCTTTTTCACCATAGATGAGAGCGTAAAGCTTCCGACTTATAATTAGACGGAAAGAAAAGTGAGCAAATATCGGCAATTTTCAAGTTTTTATAGCAAATATAATATTGACCAAAATAAATATTGCTTTATAATATTACATGTTAAATCTTAATTCTCTACATATTATATAATTAACAGTTATTACCATAAATAAATTGTCATTTGGATATAAACTTTTTAAATGGCGAGAAAATGTTCTGTCTGAATGCCATCATGTCCAATAAAAATATTCAATGATTGGTGAGATTAAAATGTGTAGAAAATTAAACTAAGCACAATTTTAAAATTTAAGGTTCATATTTGAATTGATAAAGAGTAAAAAATATAATAAAATTATATCTTCTATATATTTATTTTTATTTCCCTCTCCGTATTTGATATTAGTCTTAGTCTTCTATGACATGTTTATCATAAATGAAACATATATTTATTCTTATTGATGATAAAGATATTCTTTTAAATACATATCAGAAAGTTTGTGAAAATATATGTTTAAAAGAATATCATCTTCATCCTAAATAAGAATTGAAGATGGTGTAACATCTAAGTATAACACCGAAACATGGCTAAAGCCTAAGGCTAATATAAAATACGTAGAGGGAAACCAAAAAAAGATATAAATATGATAAAATACTAAACGCACAATGTTAGGCTCTGTTCATTATATTTGTCTATTTATTAAATAATATAAACTATTGAGATAAATATTATTGAATTTGGTTATAAATAAGAATAATCTATTCATATAATAAATTCTTAATCATTATTCTTTTTCAACTACGTTTTACGCAAATTGTTAGTTTTGAGACCAATTTAAAAAATAAAAGGACAGTTTTATTTTAATAGTGCAGCGATAAAAAGCTTCAAGATATACTTTAATGTATAAAAACATCAAGCCATTTGATCTGTAGCTGTCACTTTTGATATAATATATTGTTAATATCTATGATATAACACTAATAGCATAGTAAAATATTATTAATTTAGTACGCATAATAATACATTTGTATTTTATAAAATGCATTTACTATCAAAATAGGACTATAAGTCTTACCTACGTAAAATAAATAAATCACATATGTGAACTTTTTTTAAAAATTAAAGCAAAAAAGGTTAATATTTACTCTTCCTAAATCAAATAAATTCATGTTTTGATAGGGTCACAACAGAAAGTTTTAAGTTAAAGTGTATTTTATAGGTTTTATGTAAATTATAACAATATTTTCTAACACTACACACTAAATATAACTTCTTAACTTGTTATAATTTTCACATACACTTTGGTGAAAAAATTACCACTTCATAAATAATCGGAGATTTCTAAATGTCTAACTCTTTTCAACGCTCTCCCACGAAGCGTTATTTGAGGATATTTTGTTTTAGTTTGGCGCGTCACTTCTGCTATCTCCATAATAAATAGAGCATTGTGGGTACGGGGCACCCTTTTGTTATGAAAAATATTCATGCACTATTTGATAATAAAAGCAATGGGTAATTTATAATCCGTGACAATCTTATCAGAACCAAAATGGAGTTACATGACTATACGCAGTTCCTAATTACTACTTTTGCTAAGAGAATATACGTATGTCTATTAATCACCGATAAGAGCTCATAACACGTAAGCATGCAATGAAACGGATTAGGGTGTAATCGCCTTACAAACTAAACAAGGGCACACTTGACTTGTTTTTTTTTTAATGATCATACCTTCCCGATTTCACGGAGAAATTTCAATATATTATTATGAGAATGAATGATTTGTAGTTTAAATTCATTATTCAAGTGTTTATATTTTTTAAAAATCCCGCATTTTACTACCCGTTCTGGTCATACGCATATGTAATAATTATGCTAATGTGCTAGGGATGAGTAGGGCCTTTTAGGAAAAACTATCCACCATATATCCAACTGGAATTTGAACCCCGATATCCCCATCATTGGCATTCTAGTCTTCTGTGAGAGTGACAACCTAGACCATTTGTACTCCTAGCGGGTGTTTATATTTATTTTTCAATATTTTAAACAAAAATATTGTAAGCCTTAGTAAATAAACTTGATTGAGCTTTGATATTTTTGGGCAAATATTTCTCACGCACTTATCATATAAAACCCGCATATGGGGTCACGCGGATTAGCCGTTGGGCTTATCTAGTCTGGTTTACAGGTAAAGGCTAGGTTGTAAGTCTAGTTATGGCCAGGTGCACTGAATATGGTTTACCTGAATTTCCTCCTACTTTTTATACAAGCAAATACGCACACATTTAATCTAGATTCTACCTTTCTCATCCCGATTCTTTTGTGTCACAAAGGTAGGATGAATTAGGATATAGTTATTAAAAACTACATGGCATCAGCCCACAATAGATTAATATCGACTGTTGGTGAAGATAATACAAACATTCTGCGGTTAGAGGGTGTCTTGTAGTCAACAAAACAAACCCTTCAGCCCTTAATTTCAGCTTTATTTTAAGCTTAATAGTATAAATTAAATTAGTTGAAAAATTACACTGTAACAGGGAACTCGTACAATGGACCTTTGGCTAAGCACGCCCATGCTCTACCGCCGGGCTATACAGGAATAGTTCCGCATTCAGGATCATTATTCACTTATAGTTTAAGGCTGTCTATGACTTATGAGTTGATTATATCAGCTACTTGAGGCTATTAATGAACTACAGTTAGCGGTAACTCAGATTAATTGTTTATGATGCCGATCCTTTTGTACAGGGTTAAGGATATTTAAAATATGTGAGAAAATTCACACGTCCATCATAGACTCTGCTTTAAACTATGAGTGAAGACCTATTGCAGGAAGATTCCTTTTTAACTCAGCGGTAGATCATTGGTGCGCTCGGCCAAATATATCTGTTTTCTATTCCATTGCAACCCCCAACATTTAATTAATCATTGCGAAAGAGAAAACCCACATTTCACCAATGATAAAAATATCCAGCCATGCCGGGAATCGAATCTGGGACCCATAGCGCAGTAGGGAGACACGCTGACGTGCCTGCTATAGTGAGTGGCAAGCTTCTCTATTCTCAGGTCTATTGAACAAATTTCGAAGCTAGGCCGAAGCCTATAGATTGCTCAGAAAAATAAAGAAAATTGTAAAACCTTTTTGAGTGTATCTAAATTAACTTTTTAATACTGTTTGTCTAAACTTTTGATTACATGAGGACAACATAATCTACATTAAGGCATGAAAGCAGGTAGACATAAATAAATACATGAACCGTTCTTGCCAAAAGAAGGATAATGGTGTTGTTCTTCTGCTAAAAGGTAAACATCAAAGCTTTTGGGGCTGGTACTGTGTTTATTGATCTTTATTACCCTATGACCTTCAACGGGTATGTCAGCAAAGCTCACAGAGCTGTGAAATGCTGCACACATGCACATGCATGAACAATATACACACACATATAGGCTTACATGTCACTTATTAGGTTTCAGATGCATCCCGATATAAGTATATTTATTTAATTAAGGATATTTAAAGTGCCTTTTTTGAAAAGATACTAACACATGACCTACAAATTAATTTAATTCTAGGACATACACAACCTTTTGTTCGCTGGCCATAAGTGTATTACTATAAAAAGGAAATGCCGAATTTCACCAATTATATTTTTTTTCTGCCATTCTAGGAAGGAAACCGGGGTTATAAGATTAAAGGACCTACTTCGGTGGCCGTATGATTTAAGGCACTACTTTTTGCTATATAAAAGATTACTGAAGACAAGGAGACCGTGGTTCAATCCCGGTCGTGTGTACTGAGGGTGATTTTTCCTCAATAGTTTTCCACCCTTGCTCCACACAAATTCGGGTATACCTCTTTTTAATTAAACCTTCCTTTAGAGTAATTAGTACATTTGCGTGTAAACCGAACAGGTAGTAAGACGATATTTTTAAAAAAATCAAAAGGGGGACGCACAAGCGACTGAGTTAAGATGTCTGAGAATATAATAAAAGAGTGAAAGAGGAGAATATTTGGCCGACAACATTAATAATGGCTTGATTTTTTTTAGCCACGTCTTACTACCCATCCGGGATATCCTCAATATTTATACTAAAGAGATGGAGATTATGACGTCATAAATGTCGAGGAGATTTACCCACAGTAACGTTTAGGTAATTTAATCAAGTCTCGTAGATTCGGTGGGCGAATGGGAGAATCTAGAACCGTGTTCAAGGTTAAGTCCCTACTGACTGGCAGAACTAGTGGTAAGACCTAGACACAGATGGGAGAATAACAGTAGAATGGACCTGAATAATTTAAAACAGAATTAGGAGGTAATGAGGGGGACGGGATAGAACTAGCTCAATATAGGGATGGGTGGCATACTTTTGAAATTGTAGCAAATTAACTTTCGATTTTCTAATGTCATAAAGTAAGTAAATAATTTAAAATAAAGCGTGCGTATAACCTGAACAGGTAGGAAGACATGGGATAAAACAATAAACAAGGAAATTCGGAAAAACAAAATCGATTGCAATTGCGTTATAGGTACTTGATTCACGCACAATAACAAGCAAACTTAAAAATTCGAATTAAATCAAAATGGAATAATATAGTTTTATAACTAAATATGTTATCTGTTTGTCGCAAGTTCATCGATAATGGAAGCGCCCGCACACATTTAAATAATAAGTGTTGGTCCATTTTTGGCTCCCAACATCTCTATAAAATAAATTTGCTTTAAAAATCAAGCATTTAATAAACATTAGCATCATTTTATATAAAGGGCTCGGAGTAATAGTGTACTATATGTTACAACAACTATAAGCGCTGCAGTTAATATTAATTGTAATGGTTTTAGTGAACTTTAAGTAAAGCAACAGGATCGTTTATTATGATTTCTAAACTTTCAAAGTTTTCATAAATTTATGGTAACAAAGGAATTTTTGGGTTTATGAATTATTGATTATTAGAAACATTAAGTTTTAATATTCCTGATTTACAAATTTGTTAAATAGTATGAAATTCCCCCCAAGATATTAATTTATAATTTCAAATTATGTTTTGCTCCAATGCTCATTAAAATGTAAACATAATATACACAGTTCAAATGAGAAAATTTGTTAGTTTTAATAAACCTTTAGTTATGTTAGCTTACACCTTTTATCTATGATAGATATAATTAAAAAATGTATAATGTTCCAGATCACATTAGCAAAATATTCACAAGCGCAAATTCCAAGGCTCTATCCATTTGTCTTGAAAATTTTCAATCTCAAGAAAATCCACCAAGAATTGAGAATTGGCAAAGTAAAGAATACCAAGTAGTTAAGGCTATTGGAACCGGAAATAAAATAGAAGTCATGAATAAATTATATGCCCTAATTTGCTCCAAGCTAGTAAAAGGGGCGATGGTTGGGGTTGGGGATACGGGGGAGCGAGAAAGACGGATGACACCCCAGGGGTTGAGTTATTGGTTAGACTACCAACGAGGTGCCAGAGCCATCTAATTGATTTAGCGAATTTGCAATATGTGCTAGGGTGACATTAACGCCACAGCAAAATCAGTAGCGATGGATTTACGGTCCCCAGATTCCTGTTAAAACTCATCCTCCATCCAGGGGGTATTTAAAGGGTATCTTCTCATACTTAAAAAAAAAAAAAGAGTTTTGAGATAATTTACTTTACTGAATGGGATTAATTAACAAGATTACACGAAATTATATATGGAAAACATGACAATGGGGAATAAAAATTAATACCAAATTTTTAGAGGGGAAATAGAGATTTTTTTAAATGTATAGATTATGAAACCCATAGTTTAGCTAGTTTTAAAGTTGGTTATGAGCTATATCCTATCTTAGCCAGCGTGAAAGAGCGGGCATGTTGCACTAAACATGAAAATAAATTTGTCCTCTTTCGATAACATATTTTATCATATAATAATTTTAAAATAAATAACTAGATTTAATATAATTTACTCTACATATCTATGTAGACTGAAAAATTATACAGCACTGCCTTTTAATCATCCAAATTGTATCTATCCATACACACATACTCTATTACCTCACGGGATAGGCAAGAAACTGTGCATATAGCTAAAAAAAATTAGGCTGTGTTTGATTCTTTCTAACTAACTTTCTCCACAAGTCCCTATTATTATTATTATTATTATTATTATTATTATTATTATTATTATTATCATCATCTAAGACCAAATCTATATCTTTTACTAGGAAAACTAATCCTTTCTTTTTTACTTATAAATTGGGCAGTGATAACATAGTTCGTACACTTTGTATTAATTATCCTGGTGTTTTCCTGGATAACCAACTTTATTTCCACTATCATGTTGACCATGTCATTTCCCAGTCATTGAAATTACTTGGGCTTATTAANTTTCACTAACTAATTTTTTGTTCAGGTTATTTGTGGTATTTAACGTGCACTTTCTGAGCCGAGTGATTTTATCAGCACACGGCTAATAAAATATAAACTAACTTAAGCTTGGAAGAAACACAGCACCCCGCCCTTGGCCATTAACTCAATGCTAGGAAACCCACATTTCACCACTGATGCATTTTTCGGTGATGTCAAGACTCAAACCCGGGACCCTTATCTCAGTAGATAGACACGCTACCGACTGAACTAAGGTGTCGGACTCCCTAATTAAATAAATTTAACGCGTATGATAATGTGCTGTGAACAAAAGTGTTAAAAAGTTTAGTTTCCAAGCGTTGCTCAACTACTGACTACACTAGGTGGAAAATGACGGTTCATTCATCGAAGGAAATTTAAATAATGTGTGTATGAAAGAAAGTACAGAATTAATATAGTTTTAGTTCTGCACAAACAGTATCCAAACAAGATAGTAAAAAAAAATGTGCGTGTGTGTGCGCCACACGTTTTACTAAATAAACGTTCGGGCTATCAGCATATTTACACATATCGCCCCTTCACCGGCAATCCAGTCTAATCCGATAGTGACACCTTAGATAATGCGATCGCAGATGCCAGCAAACAAATTACTATAGCAGTCTAATTGTTAATATTAGAGTTTTTAATTTATTGCTGGGAGTTTTGCTATCCATTATCTTACAATTATTATAAAAGCAGCAGCAACACCAGCTCAATGTGCAAACGAAGAGGGGGACTAATAAGATGATGTGGCTAGGTGTGGACGCACAACATCAGGTAATACTAATTTGGTAGCGTGTTCCCTCATTATTTTAAATACTATAACTAAATAGACCCAGGCATACTATTATTATTATTAGCACCGCGTCTTACTACCCGTTCGGGTTATACGCACTTACGCTAATGTGTAATGGTAGGGTGATTGTGAGATGAAATGGAGGACCTACAGTTTAACGTGGAATCCGAACCACGGTGGAGGCCTGGCATTCCCCACATTCACAAGATGCCTTGTCAGAGGTGAGGGAAGGGTTTGGTAATCAGATAAATCTGTGCCGGGACCGAGGATTGAACCCCGGCCGCCAGCACAGAAGTCTGACACCTTACCCCTAGACCGCCAGGTCACCCACAAGTCCCTATCCATGCATACTCCCTTCGCTCCAACAACATCCACACACTCTAGTCAGACATGCTCTGTTATTCTTAAATTTTTTAAATATTTCTCTTCTTAATACATTCATCTACAACATTTAGCCAAGTCTTAAATGTCTTGACCCTTTCTTTTGATCCACACACTCTACCTCAATATATTTGCTTCGTCATTCTATCCACACTCATCCTCTCAACATGCCAAAACCAAAGTAAGACGCTTCTTTCACCGTGACCTATTGGATTCCCTTTCAAACCGCACTCCTTCAGCACCCATTCGTTACTGACTCCGTCCATACGAACTTTTCCACATATTGTACATTTCTTAGATATCTAATTACCACCGCATTCCCCTTGCTGTTATGTTTCTACCGACAAACCCACGCTTCATATCCTTAAAACTATGCTGGCGTCAACACACTTTTATATACTGCCATCTTTGCCTCTTTCGATAGTACTTCATTATATGGAGGGATGTTTTTAAAAGTAAAATATTACAATTTAAACTATAGAATATTTATTTACATACATTGAAAGTTTGATATCATGCATATTTAAATTTGATTATCTAAATATATTAATTTATTATATAAAAGTAAATATTAATTTTAATTTCTGGGTCTTCAGATTTTAAATTTTTCCTTTAAGTCATGTGTTGCTCACTCACTATCCACTTAGGTAATGTAATCAAGAATATTGTGTAAATGGTATATATAATTAACTATCAGATATAGACATTTTAACTGTATAGTGGAAAACCTCATTCAATCTTAACAAGTATAATAAAAGCATATGTTCGTTTTCGTACCAAATAAAAAAATAATAATGAAATCTCTGAAGAAAATATCACTACTGATAATAATAATACTACCAAGGAATTTAACTTGAGATTTCTAAATTCACTGTTACATCATAGCACGACTTACAAACTAGCTTCGCAGATAGAAATCACGACAATCAGAACCAACAGCTAAACATTGTTTTTGGACACCCTCACTATGTGTCTTGTATCAAAACAGAAGTTTCTAAGCCTATTTATCAGGATTGATGATAAACTCTTACATATTTTTATCCTAAGGGAATTTAATACTATTTTTAAACCAGCTGATTATCATTGAAAGATTTATCTACTAGCTTAATTTTAGGAGAGATATAACGCCCTGTCATTACTGTGAAGGAAGGGGTAAGGTGTCAGACTTCTATGCTGGCGGCCGGGGTTCAATCCTCGGTCCCAGCAAAGATTTATTTGACTACCAAACCCTTCCTTCACCTCTGACAAGACATCTTGTGAATGTTAGGAGTGCCAGGCCTCCACCGTGGTTCGAATTCCACGTTAAACTGTAGGTCCTTCATTTCATCTCACAATCAGCCTACCATTACACATTAGCGTAAGTGCGTATAACCCGAACGGGTAGTAAGATGCGGTGCTAATAATAATAATTACTGTGAAGGAGCAATCTTAGTAGTAATTGGTGATATATAATTTTTTAACCCCCGCTGGAATAGTCTATAAAGGAACCTAAAATTGGGGATGTAGGGAACGTGAGAAAAGACCAGTCAGTACCTTAGAAGTTTCTATAGCAATACTTTTTTGGGTCAAAATAATCAAAGATTACCTCAATACATACATAGAGTTTAATTTTCTTCACATGGTGATATCGACAATAATTGTTAAATATTTATCATGAGAATGATGGCACTAGATGACAAAATTTTAAATGAAGAGAGAAAGTTTTCATTAAATTCCAGGACATCTTTGAGAGATATTCTAAAACTGTTGAATTCACCATGCAAAGAAAATTAAACTCTGTTGCTACTAGAGCAATATTTTATTTATTTTGACCAAAAGAAGTGTTGATATAAATATTAAAAAATCTCTTACCTTCTCTCGCGTTATATAGATGCCCACCTTTATCCATCAGGTAAACAAATGAACTACCAACCAAGCAACGTATACACATTAGTATTGGTCCAGTACGATTTAGTAATGAAGGAACTTTTTTGACATTTTTACAGTTACTAAATCAAATTTAATATGTTTAGCCCACTTCCGTGGTCGCATGTTCTAAGGCGCTACTCTTGCAATAGATTAGACCAGGGCTGACCAACTTTAAATTAACTAAGGGCCCCATTTTATATTTCTATACGGTGTGCACGCGTGGAAATCAGAACAATACAATATTAACTTTTTTTTTAAGTTGATACTCTTAAACAGAAAATCCGCTGCTTTTTTTTATTAAGTTATTTTGTTTGATTTGAGATTAATTGCTTTGAATTTTTTAATTTGCTCTAATTCATATTTTGTAATTATTTTGATAATTGATATGACCTAAAACCCAAGTGAAGATATATTTTTAAAATGAATAACGAGTATAGAAATATTGTCAAGAGACAAGAGGTGTGTTAATCTCAACTTGTGAATTTGAGGAATGTCAAGCCTCCCTCGTGGTTCGGATCCCACGTTAAACTGTAGGTCCTCCATTTCATCTCACAATCACCCTACCGTTACAAATTAGCGCAAGTGCATATACCCCTTACGGGTAGTAAGACGTAGTGCTAGTAATAATGATAATAATAATAATAATAATAATAATTGTCAAGAGTATATGGTATTTTCAATTTTCGAATAAATTAAAGATGACTGTTACATGATAGGCCTATTATAGACTAATAACTAATATATTACATTAAAAGTATAATAATAATGTATATACAGTACAGTACAGTATAGCAAATAATACATGTAATAAATCTCAAAAAATGTATGACTGATCATGCTTAAGGAACTCCTGGATGACGTTTAATTTAAAAAAAATAATTCTACCCCAAAATATTCTACCAAGGGCCGCCAGTTGGACCAGCCTGTAACAACTGCTGCCGACAGGGAGATCATGATTCGATTCTAGTCGTGTATGCTAGAGGTGGTTTTCCCTAAATAGATTCGCAATATCTCTCTCCATGTAAACGCGGGAACATTTCCTCTAAATTCAGCCTTCTTCATCCTGAGCCCATTAGCGTGATTAGCACAATTAGCACATAAGCATAAAGCTTGGTGATGAAAAATAATGTCACTTCCCATATTTACATAATTCCACAAACCAATTTCCAGTGAATAAATTACGAGAAAACGGCTGAAACGATTTAGACAGACGAACACTCATTTTAAAAGTTTAGTGGTCCAGGATATCGGATCGAAAAGAACTTTTTAACAAAAAACCTGATTTTTTTAGTGAATTGTTAGCTTTTATGCTGTGTGAGAAATAACTCATCTGTACAATCATTTTTTGAATACATCACCATGGAAACCCTAATTTGTATAATCTTTTTCTCGGTAAATTAGATAGCTGAGAGAGGGGATGTTTTAAAGTTCACATCGTGGTGGGAAGGGGGGAAATATAAGCTATATTATGCTTAAATTAAACATCAAAAGCTCAAAATTAATTTAAAGTTGATAGCCTTTAACGAGTTAAGCTTTAACTAGAAAGTCGAGTGAGGCCTCATTCTATTATACTTTTAGCAATAAAAGGTTTCGAATATATACTAGCGCGATAATTTTCAACCATCGCTTTAACAATCCACGGGTACAATATAAATACCTATGAATCTATACACTCTTGAGGTGACCTGGTGGTCTAGGGGTAAGGTGTCATACCTCTGTGCTGGGGTCCGGGGTTCAATCCTTGGTCCTAGCACAAATTTATATATTTGCCAACCCCTTCCTTCACCTCTGACAAGACGTGTATTAATCACAATTTGTGAATGTGTAGAAGGTCCAGGCCTCCACCGTGGTTCGGATTCCACGTTAAACTGTAGGTCCTCCATTTCATCACACAATCACCCTACCATTACATATTAGCGTAAGTGTGTACAACCCGAACGGGTAGTAAGACGTGGTGCTAAATAATAAATAACAATAGTATTTACTCTTAGAGTCGCGATTATCAAGCCTACTGCACTGGCCGGCCCGGTTCTCGGTGTTAACAAGTGCGTTCTAAAATAAAATAAAACTGTACTGCCCCCCTATAATTACCGTATTCCAATTTTACATAGAAAGTGTGCAGATTCTATTAAAACAAAGTGATATGTTCTGTGAGCATTTTTTTAAAACCCATACTGGAAATTATCTATACTCGAATTCCAAATTATCCGGCTTTTCCGTTATGAGACCCGGAATGTCGCCTCTTTATGTCTGGATAATCGTGACTCTAATGTATGTATGTATGTGTGTGTATCCACTTCCTCCAGAAGCCCCTTGATGAATTATAAAGATGAAACTTTGCACACTCAGGTTCTGTCCCTTGGTCCATACAATAACAGAGCCAGATTTTCAATTGTTTTTTATTTATAAAAATATAATCTAATTCCCCCTCGTTTAATCCACTCTTACATAATAACTGACAAAAAAAATTATTTTTTTTACAGACAAAGGTCCCTCTTGCTTGCGCTATCAATTGATGGTTAGAGTTTGCTATGTTAGTTAATATTTAATCAACCTGTCATAAACAGGCCTAAAAACTAGTACAATGTAAATACTTTTATAACCATTCTTGTGTTAAAGAAAAATGTGATCAATATTGACAGCGAGAAAATGTGCTTTCATTTTCTAAAATATTTCTTTTTACTATATTCAAGTATTACTATATATCCGCTATATTTAAAGAGTGTTGGGCTATGGGTTTTCCCTTCCGTTCTACATTTTTTTGGTCTGAATGCAGACTTGTTAACATAAAAACTTGGCGATGCTCACTGGAATGGAACTGAAGATACGAGAAGTACAGACCGCAGATATATTCGTTCTACCTCACAATCATTGCTGGAGAAATAGTTGATTTGTTTTTTTGGTGTCACCGGTTCATGACAAAGACACTTTATATTCTGCTTTTTATCGGGCTTTCTCTTTTGTAGGGTGCTATTTATTTTGCTCACCACTTATTTCTTTATACCCGTTTTGTCTATCTGTATATTTACACTGGTGATGTAAGGATTGGGTGTACATAATTTAGAAGAGGGGTTCCCGCATTTTCAAGAAAGGAGAATGGGAAGCCATTTCAATTTTTTTTAAAAGCATCTTCGATCCCGGGCCTTACCGTCACCTACAGGACGAGACTGACGTCTTTGTCAGCACGCCCACCATTGCGGGTTTGACCTACTTATCTTTGTTTATATTTTCCATACTTTCATAAGTTTAAAATATGTAATTAAATAAATATGATAGAATTGTAGAAAAATTAAAAACAAATAAAAGTAAAAACCCAAACACATTTTTACAAAGATTTTGATGCCACATATCATCTTCCTTTTATAAATATTGAGTTTTTTTTAACAAATGTTTTAGTTATTTTCCATTTTATCTGTGCCTCATTTGTCTACAATTCTATCATATTTATTTGATGGCATTATAAACCTGCTTAGAGCACTTTATTTTCTACAAATTATATTCGATTTTAAAAATCACTCAAACAAACTTTTGGTATAATTTGTTTAAAAATGGCGGTTTACTTGTATAAATAAAACTGATGAAAAGGCCAAAGGGCGTATTCTTCAAGCGCAAAAATAGCTAACTCAATGTGGGCATGTGGAATTTATAAAACATTTGGGATGGATGTCCCGGAAATTTATTTTTAAGCTCCTGATAGCTGTGTAGCCAAATAATTGGCGATTTATTGCCAAATGTTGTAATCTTGTTATTTATGATTCACTTTAATTTGCGTTGGAATAGCTGTGTTTTCCGGCTACCGTTCAAATACGAGACTCGCGCGGTTATCAATAAACAATAACTTGAATGAGTAAGAGTTATAGTAGAGCATTTATTATATTATTTAAAATAACCTCATAGATATTAGAAGTGAATACCTTTTGGTAGATCTATACATATATATAATATAATCATTTATTTTTAATATGTGTCATGCTGTACTTTCTCTGGCAATGAAAAGAATATATTAAATTGATTTCAGAAACTCATTTTTTTTAAATATCACCCGCCTCGGTGGCGTAGTTGGCTAATGCGCTTGTCGTGTTGAGCTCGACCGCCGAGGACGGAGAGATCGATGTTCGAATCTCGGTCGAGTGAACTGGGGTGGTTTTTCCAAAATGGTTTTCCACTCTCCCTCCACGCAAATGTGGGTTTACTTCCTCTAATTCAACCTTCCCAATTCCCAATCCATTAGCGTAATAGTACTTACAAGGGGAGGCCACAACGTTCGGATCACGGATTATCTTCAAACTTTGTACACTTTTAGTAGTCCATTAGGACAACATAATGAGCAAGTAGTAAGGCGTACTACTCGGGCGTTTTCGAGAAAATCGCAAGAGAAGTTTGACGCGTCGAATATGTACCGGTGCGTTGCGACTATAAGCACGAGATGGTGGCGGTAGAGTGGTTAGCGTTCAGGCTCTGTAATCACTGGTTTGCTGGATCGAGTCCCGCTCATCTTCTTTTTTTTCAAGACTGGTCATATTCTTTCATATATATATTACAATTCAAAGGTAATATAACGAAGAAATACGTGTATTTGCATGAACTTTAATTGAATTTCCAATGTTATTTGGCTATTTATTAATTTTTATTATTACAAAAAA
>CABEEJ010001079.1:0-22179 GCA_901482245.1 Timema douglasi | reverse complement strand
ATATATATATATATGAAAGAATATGACCAGTCTTGAAAAAAAGAAGATGAGCGGGACTCGATCCAGCGAACCAGTGATCACAGAGCTTGAACGCTAACCACTCTACCGCCACCATCTCGTGCTAAAAGTCGCAACGCACCGGTACATATTCGACGCGTCAAACTTCTCTTGCGAATTTTCTGGAAAACGCCTAAGTAGTACGCCTTACTACTTGCTCATTATGTTGTCCTAATGGACTACTATAAGTGTACAAAGTTTGAAGATAATCCGTGATCCGAACGTAGTGGCCTCCCCTTGTTAGAGCGTATAGCCCGAACGGGTAGTAAGACGTGGTGCTAAATATTATCATTATTAATATTTAAAATATCTGTAGTAGTTTAATGTATCTTCTTAATTATTCATCTTAATTTAAATGTATTTTATCATAATTTTTTTATTTAATATTATTAAAATTTATGTTTATAATTGTCGGTATTCATAAATAAGTTTATATATACAAATTTTATTGTTAGATATTTTTATAAAAACTTAGTTAAAAGAAGGGACCTATTCTCGCGTTCCACCCACCCTCCCTTAGATGTTATCAAAAAGAATTTAGCTACACACATTATTTATATACACACACTCCCCTTCAATTACGAAAGTCACAAAGTTTAATACTTAAAACACTATATAATTTAAGATTATCTCTTAATATGAAGAGTACAGGTAAAAATGAAGGTTCAATTTTAATTCAAACTGAGCTGGTTGTTCTATATATTAGAAAATCCTGGGACCTTTCTAATGCACTTTATACTATGGTTAAAGCGTTCTTGGCCCACGATAGGCGTCAGTTAGTGTTATGGAATTATGTTGGTATTTATAGCCCCGTGATCGAGTGCTATAATTATTACGATACGTATTATTATGCCCCGTGATGGGGCTCCAATTATAGTGTTCTCATCCCGCGATGAGTACCAATTAACGCGTTATTGAATTATATTGTGAGATAATTGGTATTTATAGTCCCGTGACCGAGCGCCAATTAAAATGTTATTGAATTGATCAATCCGCGTTGGGTGCCAATTAAAATGCTATGGAACTGTGTGTCCGCGATGGACGTTAATTATGAAGATTTGGATATTTTGGTTTAATTAGCTGATAATTGCCCCATGATCGAGAACTAATTAAAGATATTTGTTGTTTGATGAGATAATTGGTATATATAGCCCCGTGATCGAGCACCCTAATTATCTTGATGTCATTTCTTTTCTATGATGTCGACGCGAGCGTGCCTTACTGCGCAATCACGCGGTTATACGATCTGATTACTTCTGATTTTTATTTTAATAAAATAAGACTTTCAATGTCGCACACGATTTATTAAGCTAATTTCACCTTCGACACTGAAGATATAATATTAGATACAGTTTTAGTTGAACTACAGTTTATTTTTCTGTGACATTACACGTTCCGTGTTTTGAGTACCGTGTGCTGTGTAGATTTATGTTACTACTATATATTCATACGCACAAGTGGCTTATATATGACCTAACCCTTGCCTCTTGGACCTCTTGTCACCAGTGTCAAAACCAACTAATAGAAAGTCCTGGCGACAGGGTTGTGAAGGCTAGCTTCCTATTGGGAATAAATAAAGAAAATAATAAGTTTAATGGTGCAAGACTTTAACATTATTTCTGAAAAGCGCGTGATTCTCCATGTATGAAGTATTGATAGGATATTTTACATACAATACTTTAAAGAAAATTGCATTTCATCCATGACTTTTGTATGTATGAGAGGGGTCCAAATCAGTAAAATTACATGGTTAAAAGTGGTCTCTGTCATATTTAAATTAATTTTAAAAAAATTTGGCTTAGGTCTTTATGGGATTTGAGATTTAAAATCCATTGTCCTGGAAAAGGTGTTTAATGTGACTTAACCCTCTTTTTCTGTGTAGGTACCTTTCATATGTGTGGCTAGATGCATTAAAACAACATTTAATAATGGGTTGAAAGAAACGTGAGCTTAGAACCGTACTTTTACTAATTTTATAACAACAAAAAATATGCCTCAATAGATTTGTTGGTTTAATTTTCTACTCATAGTATTCTCAATATTTCTTGAATATTTTTTAAGAACATTAAATGAGAATTTGAACCGGAGTTTTCCTTCTACATTATAAAGTTTATCTTCAAATACTATTATTCCTATAACCAATATTCAAGAATTGAGTTAAATACTTGATTTATTAAAAAAATTTTTACGTAAATACTGAAAAGCATATTGTCTAAGCCCACCTAAAGCTAGGGATGTGATATAGATTTAAAGTATCTGAAGAAAAATATCGATATCGTACTAGTATTGAAAGAAAAGTATCTATACTGTATTCATTTAAAGTATCAGAAGAAAAATATCGATACCGTACTAGTATTGAAAGAAAAGAATCGATAACCGTAAGTATTGGTATCGAAATATTAATCTGGAAAAATATTTTTTTAAATCAACTTTTGAATGATAATAATTGTATTTCCATATTTATTTAAACACTGAAAATGTAACCATCTTATTGTATATTTAGGTATATCGAGTCTGTTATGTGTTAGAACTTGGGAGGTATGATAGATAGTATTGTGTAATGAATATTATAAAAGGTTTTACCATACCAGCTTTCAAAATATCTATGAAAATGTAGCTGATGGAAAGTTATTTAGCTGAATATGATTTGTAATAAAGTTTTCAATCTATTTTATACCCTTCTTTAACCATAGTAAACATTTAATCCCAGCACGAGTGAGGATAACAAAATAGTTTCTCTCGATACCGATTCAATACTGGAGTGAGAGTACTAATATCAGTAAAAGTATCGAGTAAAATACTAGTATCGAAAGGAAAATATAGATATTAGTAAAGTATCGATACCTTTTTCGCATCTCTACCTAAGTAAGCAAAGATATTAACTTACAGTTTCTAGGGGGTGGGGGGGGGTGCGAATCGATGCAATGACATTCATTTCGTGAATAAAGTAGGAAATCTCTCTCATGCCTGGAATCAAGCGTGGGACCAACGAGTTCAGTGGATGGACATGCCATCTATTGAACTAAGCTATTAGAAACTAATTGGTTGATGGTTCAATAAATTAAACTGTTTATGCAAAGTAACAGTTACAAAATACTTCACAGTAGTCTAAAATTACTTAAATTGTTGCGACCTATCCCCCACCCCCCGTGAGCCCAATTTGTCAGGATAGCTTGCGAGAGGGGTCAGGTTGAAGGCAAGGTAATTGTGTGGGTTCAAAATAATATGGAAGTTTACGAATTTTGGTGTAATAGAAGTACTAATAAATAATACATAAGGTGATGCTCAAACGGAAGCTAAGGAAATACAGAGACTGGGTGCTCGTGCTCATGGAAGAACTGGATACATTCCGATGGAATTGACTAACACTGCGCGTGACCCGTACAAAACTCGATCTCTGGACCCTGGGCTCGACGGATGCCCTCTAAGTACAAATCCTAATGGTGACCTGAAGATGTAGTCTGATATGGTACGGTGTCAGGTAGAGTAACTGCCTACGATATCGATGGAATTGTGATAGCCCCGATGCCAAAAAATAAAAGTATTTTATAC
Source organism: Timema douglasi (assembly GCA_901482245.1). Classification (NCBI taxonomy): domain Eukaryota; kingdom Metazoa; phylum Arthropoda; class Insecta; order Phasmatodea; family Timematidae; genus Timema; species Timema douglasi. The sequence continues at coordinate 18,570 of CABEEJ010001079.1, read as the reverse complement.
CCAGCCAACTAGTTCAATCTTTGTTATGAATTTTCAGCATTCTCTCTTAACCTTTTTAGTTCGTTACTTCATATACGCTAAGCCAGCACTTTTCAGGTGACCTGGCGGTCTAGGGGTAAGGTGTCAGACTTCTATGCTGGCGGCCGGGGTTCAATCCTCGGTCCCGGCACGGATTTATCTGATTATCAAAACCTTCCTTCACCTCTGACAAGACATCTNCCGGGGTTCAATCCTCGGTCCCGGCACAGATTTATCTGATTACCAAACCCTTCCTTCACCTCTGACAAGACATCTTGTGAATGTGAGGAATGCCAGGCCTCCACCGTGGTTCGGATTCCACGTTAAACTGTAGGTCCTTCATTTCATCTCACAATCACCCTACCATTACACATTAGCGTAAGTGCGTATAACCCGAACGGGTAGTAAGACGCGTGGCTAATAATAATAATAATAGCACTTTTCAGCCCGTGCATTCAGCCCGTGCATTCACTCGAGTTATGTAAATCAAATAGCTACCTCATTTCCACTGTCATTGTCATTTAAAATTGTTCCTAATTCATTTAAACTCAATAATACTGTAAAATTGTCATTCGCAGTAATCTCTAAATTATAATCCTCAATCTGTACTCCCTGTGTGATCATATACTCTGTATTTCAGGGTTCCCTTCTAACCGTATTTCCTTACAATAAATAATATTTTTAAAAGAATAAATAAACGTCGAGAATGTATTTTTATTGTTTTTCATTTTTGACGTTTTTCAAATACTAATAATCCAAATCAGGGGCTTCAACCTTTATATGTCCAAGCGCCAAAGTTTCTGTCTCTTGTTGTCTCGAGGGCTGCAATACTATACCGACAATATTTGGATTTAACAATTGGTATATTATTTTTCTATTGGCCTTCCGAGTGTGGCAGCGGTATTGAGAGAACACGAACACTCCCGAAATAGTACTCTCTCCCTTGTCTACTAAGAGTAGTCATTTACCGGTCTAAGGAGGTAGATTTGTATAAAAACTTTTAAAAAATCTTCGCGTATAAAGCAAAAATATTCTATAAAATAACTTAAAATACGTATTTATTTAATTATGTAAAATGTAAATCTGTATTTGTAATTTTTCTGATTTTAATGAGCCGGTGGGCCGCAAAAAAAAAAAAATGTTACAGCGGACCGCAAGTGGCCCGCGTGCTATGTATTGAAGACCCCTGATCTAAATGGTTTATTGAAGGACTAAGTAAATAAAAAACTTTTTACGTTTCCACTATCTTAAGTGCAGTTAGTTTATTACATCATTATGAAATTAAACATTTTAATTTTATAAATAATAGTGAGTTCCTTTAAATATGACTAATCTTTTCTTCAAAAATTCCACCATTTACTAAATAAATAGTAACCAACAAAGTATTTATACTCTTTAGAATCCCGACTTTATAAATATCTTAATGAATCAAAACATTTGTAGAATTTATTTTACAAACAATAACCAACAATGATAATAGATCAACGTATTTATCAAAGAGGTGTCAAATTAAAGCCATGTATATAAATATAATAAGACAGAATACATTTTCTTGCTTTTAAATTAGACACAGAAAAAGAATATTAAATCTTTAGGAATAGTGGGGGCGATTATAAGATTCTCTAATCTGTAGAGTGCTTTCGTAATTTTTTTGTGTGTGTGTTTAAAGTGTGTAAATATTTCTAGACGTCAGACACATTTTAATTAGAGCCATTAAGAACCCTGCGGTTTTTGTTTCTAACAACCATTAACTTGCTTAACAACGCTTTATGAACAAACCCTGATAAAAATACACGTTTTTTTTTTGTTTTTTAACTTTTGCAACAGCGGTCGTTAATGGTATATTATAACTAATCTTGTTAACAGTGTGCAGCTCAAACACGGCTTTAATTAAAATTTGATTCTTTTAAGGCAAATAATTTTTGTGTCATTTAATATTACGAGATTTAAGAAAATAAATATTTTATCTAGGTACTTTCTTTACATATACCTTTAGTGAAATGTTATTGATAACAAAATCACTACTGATAATTAAATAAAATTTGATGTATTTATGACCACCTAAATTGCCCATCATTGTAATGGATGTTTAAAAAAAATTTATTTTAGATAATAGCTAGATTATAACTATGGCCATATGGGAAATAAAATATACTCAGGCTGTATTTATGAGTAATTATTATAAAGGTGATATTCTAAAATACATATTCTCTTGTTTGATCGAATATTTAAAAAAATAGTTAAAAATATTTCTCAAGAAATATATTGATTACTGTTCACAGCAGACACGTCTAATGTCCAACCGTTTCACGAATGAGGGCCGCATAAGTTCCCGGGGAATTTCCCGATTACATACATGAAATTAATTGGGCCTAATACCCAAATATAATAAAAACTAAAGCCTAGTTTGTTATATATTTTTGCAATTTGAAGTATTTCCATTTTATCTGACGATCTGCACCCCACGTACTCGGGGGTTGCAAGTGGCTCGCGGGCCGCAATTTCAAGCCTGAGCTATAAATTATTTTTTATCAAATGTAAACTATATACGAGAATAATACTTTTGACCTTTCAAAATCAATATACACACTAACAATAAATAAATATGTAAAGTACCTTTTATGAATGCCAAATTTCAAGTCTATAAGGAGCATAGTCTTGGAGTTATAGCACTGAGTCCATCATACAGTTTAATACTATCATACCCACGTCTGTTGGCACACGGAATGAACGCCAAGCTCATCTAGTCTAGTTTGCCTGTGATGAAGTAGAGTTTCAAGCCCCAGCTGAGTGTGTACATAAGGTCGATTTTCATAATTGGTTCCCTGATTGACGTACACACTAACGTGGATACAGTTCCTTTGAGCTTTCTCTTCCTCATTATTTCATCATTAACGTAGTTAAATTTGAGTAACCTAGACGCGTATTAGGAGCTTTGTGATTCTTTTAAAATAGTATTATTCACAATATCCAGACTTTGTGTTTGTAAGATATGTAAATATATTTAACACCCCCATAAATGAACAATACTACAATTTGTGGAAGCTGGAAGTTAGTTCAATTTAAATTTATACCAAATGAATAGAAAACAAAACTATTTTAAACTCATTTTCTTTAAATTCTTAAATATGTGAATATCAATATTAAATTGTAAGTTAAATTGTTTGATAAAATACATTTTGTTAAAGATTAAAAACTAAGAACTTATATTAAATTTACATATGTAAAAAATAGCTTCCAGAAACAAATGTAATATATTATTTTTATCGCCAGAGTAAGTACAATACATATCAATATTAATTACCCCTTTAAGTTACTTTTTCCTCTTTTTGCATAAGTACCCAAATTATCACTTTGTTCCATACTTAGGTCTATTTCATATTGAAGCTATTGTAATTTATTTTAGATATTTACTTTATTTTTTATTTTTACCAGATAGTTTTAAGAATGCCCATACATTGTATGGTCACAGCTAAACAATGGATTATTTTTTTCACTTCCTCACGTCTAACTTCTATAGTAGGATTTCCTTTCTTCGAACCTCTTTTGATAAAATGCTTCTTCTTCTATTTTTAGAGATGATAAAATATATTGGAATCGGCCCTTAGCCATGAAACCGCATCATAAATCTTTTCTCATAGGCTGGAAAAGAGTTGCGGGATTGACTTCATCTTTTTTGTATCAGTGTAGAAAAATGGTATGACCTTACTTTCATTTTTCGTTTCCGAATTCAACGAGAACGTAATATAATTTAAAGGGGGCGGGAGCGGGAGAGGAAAGAGACGAAAGGATTATCGTAAATAATAAGTAAAGATTATACCAATCAGTAGTTGCGACTATAAAAACAATTCTGTTACAAATATGTTTATTCTAAAATACCGTTTATATAGTTATGGTGCAATAAATCAGTTTTCAATAGAATCAAAAATTAGACCTAGGCTCTTTCCGTTGGCCGCATGGTCTAGACCGTCACTCTCACAATATACTATGACTGCCAATGTCAGGGTGTTCCAGGTTTGATCCCGGACGGATATACTGAGTGTGGGTTTTCCCTTAAAATAGTTTTCCACTCTCTCTTTCCGCCCAAATGTGGGTACACTTCCTGTAAATTAAACCTTCCTCATCCATGACTTACGAGCGTAATTAGTGCATATGTGTTTAACCTGAAAGGGTAGTAGGACGTGGTGCTAAAAATACCTAAGATTACAAGAACCTAATATATTTTTATTTAATTTATTATAATAATTTATACTAAACATTTAATTGTTATTATTAATTCATTTTGTATACTTGAAAAATCCCCAAATTCCAAAATAGATAGCGAAATTTATAATATTTAATTTGTACGTGAGTTGAAGGCAGTGTCTAGACATTTAATTACAATTTTTTCTCTTCATTTAAAAAGTTAGTCATTTAATGCCGCAATGCTCATGGCAGATATTAAACAACTGTTGATATTAATATGTGAAGAAAATTAAACTCTATTTATACTGGAACCATATTTTATTTATATTGGCCAAAAAAAAGTTTTTCTATACAAACTGTAAAAACAGGGTCTCGCGCTCACTATACTCCTACCTTAATGAAAAGCGGGAATCGAGACATGCCAAGTTTTTCCTCTGGGCTGTATGTTCTGTTAAAGTTTGCCCGACCTACCATTACCCTCTTGTACAATGGGAACTTGAGATAATCTGATTATAGCAACGTTTACAGTGGAGCTACTATTCAAACCTAATAGAATATGCCGACGCTAAATGTACACCCATTATATTACAAAAAAAGTTTTCTGAGCTAATTATCTGGAAGAATTATAGTCTTGTTAACTTTTCGTGATTTATTCAAAATAAATGTTAACAAATCCACTATTTATTACAAAGCATTTCTAAAATTTTAGCGCTCAGATTTTAACCTGATGACTATGGTAAGGAAAAAAAATATTTTTTTTCGTTCATACATTTGGATCTGCTTTGGTGGTCTCATGGTCTAAGGCGTCACTCTTGCAATAGACTAAATCGACAATGGCAGAGGAGTTGAGTTTCGAATCTCGGTCGGATGTACTGAGGATTTTTTCCTAAATGGTTTTTTACTTCCCCACCACGTAAATGCTGGTATACTTCCTCTAAATTCAACCTTTCTCATCCCCAAATAATTAGTGTAATTCATTCACATGCGTATAGCCTGAACAGTTAGTAAGACGTGTTGCTAAAAGAACATATATATATACACACACACACACACACACACACACACACACACACACAGCTCAAACCAGGCGTCTCATCATGTTACGTTTTTTTTAATTCTACATTGAAAAAAAAACAGTTAAATTAAGACCCTTGCAACCGTTTCCTAATATTTTGTAAAAATAAAACAAAATTGTTAAGTATTTATTTTAAAACTAAAAGTAAGTACTCAAGTCTGTACGGTGCATCGTTTTTTTTTTTTCAATTGAATGTCAAATATGAAGAAGGATCGCCATACTTCCTTTAGTGAAAAATTGATATAATATTTTTTAAATTTTCTGATACTCGTTTTATTACCAACCCAGAATCCATTCATCTAATACACTGTTGGATTAGATACGAGTAGGACCAGGGTGACATACAGAGGAAATGTACCCGTATTTGCATGGAGAGAAAGTGGTAAAACTATATTTAGGTAAATAAAACTCGGAACACCCTACCAGTACGTATTTGAATTCCAACCTTCCTATCTCATAAAATCAGATTATAGGGAATCAACGTTTGGTCCACGTGATCACCACGTGATCACTTGTGAACGTCAAGTCATGGTGATAGTCTATAGTAGGAGTTTGATAAGGACCTCATAAAAAATTAAAACTTATTTATAGTAAACAATAATATTTTACCATTTTATTAGTGTTATTTTATAAATAGTCGACTTCGGTAGTCTTGGAGTAAATTGCTATTCTCAGGGCCCGATGTTCGTAGGTTCAAACCCAACCGGGGTCGACGGGCTTTTCTTGAGCATTACAAATCCATAGAACAACCTCCTTCGGGGGGTAGTAGAGCCGTTGGTCCCATGTCGACCATGGCATATTAAAAAAATCCTGGAAAGTATGTAAAAATACCTTTCCCGGCAAAATTGGGAGGTCTTTTTAGCGTTTACTCATAGAAATTCAGAGTGAAAGGCAACGGGCAATCACCATACTTCTTGAAATTGAACATGAGATTACTACCAGATGGTGCAGGTAGTACTAACCAGCCAAAGGGTGGAGTGAATGCCCAGCCACGGATGGATAGAAATCGCATCAAACCAGCTTTCGGATTGTTGTCTTAAGGTGGGATGGAAAGGAATGCGATAAAGGGTATGTGTTTTTGCAGTTTTTATGGCAAAATATTTGTTTGGCCAAAATAAATAAAATATTGCTCCAGTACAAACATAGACTTCAATTTTATTCAAATGGTAACCTCGAAATTTCTTGAATATCTGTCGAGGATGTTCTGGAATTTAATGACCAACTTTTTCTCTTAGTCTAAAATGTTTCACCATGCTCATGACAGATATTAAGGAACTGTTGATATTAACATGCGAAGAAAATTAAAATTTAAGTTTATACCGGAGAAATATTTTATTTATTTTGGCCCAAACAAATGTTTTGCCATAAGAACTGCAAAAAATACTGGCCCTTCCATCCCACCTTAAGAACTTTTTTTAATAGTTATCAATAATGTATATTAAAAAAAAGATGGTTTAATATCACATCACTCGTTGTATAAACATATTATGAAAGTTATAGTAACGTTTGTAACCGTCAGATAACGTTCTTAATACCAGAATCGTACTAAAAGTAAACCCTGAAAGAAAAGGGCAAAGTAAGACACCGAGTGAGCGCAGGAAGTATCGCAAACATTGGTCGATATTGATAACCCGACCAAAGTAATCATTCATCAGACAACTTCCCCTCCACTAATTAAATTGCCACCGGCTTATGGCAAACACATGATCTCCACTGAATTAATATTCATAGCGTGCATCATGCCGGTTTGCAACCACGATTGAACTAAATATTCCGCTAATGTAATTTCTCCCTCATTCAAGAACACATCCTGTTTACCAAATTCAAATTTTAGTTGTTATTTTTGAATTTATAAATAATTATTTATGAATTCCCCTCACATACGATTTATAAATGCTAATGTTTTATTTTATTCATATAAAAGATACAGCAAATTAATTAAACGTTTCGACTTTTAATAATCTATTTAAATATTTAAAATATCAATTGTATTATTAGCTAAACTTCATAACTATGTAATGGATGTCAATATATTAAAACTTAAAATCAGTACTCACATAATAAAAAGATCAATCGTATCTAGTATGGTTTGTTGAGGATATTGAGTTCAGGGTTCAAATCCTGGCCTCCTGTAACGAGATGTTTTTCCACAAAAATATTTTCCCAATATACCTATAGTAAAGTAAAGGTACATTTCCTCTAAATCATACCTTTCTCATCGTTAGCACATTATTGTAAATATGCGGATAGCCTGGCGGGTGGTGAAACGGGTAGCACGAGCAGAAAATGAATCAAGTGGATACTAACTTTCTAAGTTCTACCCCACTAATATTCAATTAAATTCTTACCCACTTCGATAACTACATGGTCTCAGGCGTCACTCTTGCAATAGGCTGGACTGCCAACGACAAAAACATCGGCTTTAAATTCCGGTTAGGTGTACTGAGGATTTTCAAAATGGTTTTCCACTCTCTATCCATGCAAATACGCGTATACTTTCTCTAAATTCAATCGAACTCACCCCTAATTCATTAGCGTAATTAGCATATAAGCGTACAATCTGAACGGGTAGTAAGACGTGGTGTTAAAATCATTAGTCCTGGATCAACCCACATTAGTGGTTACATGGTTAAAGAGGTTAGACTCGTAATATACTAGATTTATGATGACTAAGGGTTCAAGTTTGTTGCGCTAGTTTTTAAAATATTTATTCTCCCCATAGATTTTTCATTCGAATGTGTATGCACTTTATCTATAACTTCCCTTCTTATCCCCAACGCTCAGGTCAATTCGTTAATAGCTATGAGATTAAACGTAATATTATTAGTTAAAATTATTTTATTAAAAATACTTATTTAAACCGTGTCGGTTGGCACGTGGACTAAATGTTAAGTTTATATTGGGGAAGTAAGGATTTGAATTCCTGCTAGATTTACTGACAGAGTTTTTCTCTAAATAGTTTCTCACCCTCTATATGTACGAATGGGGGCACATTTACTCTAAAGTATACCTTCCTCATCTCTATTCACATAGCGTGACTAAATGTGAATGAGCAGTGAGACGCAATATAAAATAAAAATATTTTTAATGTACAGCAATAATGGTTTAGCCTCTTCTACGTCACTCCTTCAAAATAAACGTTGAAGGTAATAAACTACTCCCTCAACCCCCTACCACACAAAGAATGACTAGGAGTCTAATTTCCCCTTCAATTGTTTGCTCAGTCCACGTGGAGATTCATTATCTCTCTCACAACAAAGAGTCGGTAGCAGTCAGTCGTTATCTCCCGTTGTGTAAACTCTCATCTCGTGAATGGATAGAAATGAACCGGGACTCTAGGAACAGATTGCTTCCGTGCTCGTATTAAATCAAACGGCTTGCTTGCTTGCTTGCTTGCTGTTAACGTAATTGTACTTCTAGAAGGTTTGATTGACGCGCGCAAATACAAACATGTACGTCTGGACATCAAAATATACAGGTTGTTCCCAGATTTAACAGCGAAAATGTTGTTAGAAGTGGTGGGGAATCGAGAAACCAGCTATAAATGTTATTTGGAAATTAGCTTATTTTCTTTTAGTTAACGAGAAGAAAAAAAAACCTAAATAACAAAAAAAAAATTCTCCATACAAATAAAAATAAGATTTAAAATATTAGCTTTTATCAAAAATCACCTTATTAAAAAGTTGTGCAATATTAAATTATCACTAAGATGTATATTTATACTTTTAGATCTTTTGTCTAGTTTAGGAGAAATCTGGTAAAAAAAACGGTATTATCTGTTTCAGAACATTAACTAAATTAATATAAAAATTATCATGTTAAAAAATTGCAATCCTTGTCTCTGGGCTGGATTCCATCATTTGGAACAAAATAAATAAAATAATAGCGTTAATATTTTATTTATCTTATTTTTATTTTGTTAAGTTTTTTTTTCTGTTTGCTCGTAAAAGAATCGAAAATGAGCTAATTTACAAAGAACACTTCGAGTTAGTTTTTCGAGCCCCTATCACCTCCTAAATTTTGGCTGTTTAATCAGGGAACAGTCTGTATTTCGAAGTTTACGATAGTTACACGGTAATTAAATTAGCACTAATATCCTCCGACTTAGGAGTTTTGAGGTTTGATTCCAACAGGCTTCCCTGGGCATATTTATACACCAGGACAAAGGTGACTTTCACTGGTTTCTGTGGAGGACAACGGTGGGACACTATTCTATTATTTAAAATTGACTAAAGTGATGGGGAACTAATGTCATCAATGCTTCTAAGAATAAGAAGAAGAAGGAAGATGAAAATGAAGAAAACATTTCTCACACGCAAATCTTTCTTACGAGATTGTCCGGGGAAAGGTTTTTTCCTACTCACTATTTGAAGATCTTGGGCATCCCAAATGTCAAGGCAACTTTCTACACTTCTTTGGTGTTAATAAAATCTAGAATCATAGCTAGAACAATAAAAAAAAGTGTGCTTGACGTTGAATCAACAACCAATTTCACCCGATTCGGTGGGCCTCATGTTCTAAAGTGATATTCTCGCGGTAGACTAGATTGCTGATGACGATGAGATAAAGGTTCGAATCTCTATCAGCTGTACTGAGGGTGATTTTTCCAAAATATATTTCCACTCTCCCTCTACACAAATTTGGTTACACTTCCTCTAAATATAACCTTCCTCATACCTAAAACCATTAGAGTAATTAGTACATAAGCGTATAACACGAGCGGGTAGTAAGATGCGGTGTTGAAAAAAACCCCAGATTATTATAGTTAGTTGTCGGAATTATACACGTGTTCGTCACCGGTGTGCCAAAGTGAACGCTCCTATTAAAACTAATGTATATTAAGAGGTGACTTTCCTATAGCATGTGACGTGAGCTTGGACAGTGACTTGTCACTGTGACAGACACAGCAGTGTCCCAATGGGAGGAGCTGAAATTCTAACTAATGTATTTTGAGACCAATCACCGGTATTCCACTTTCTGTGTCTTTCTCTCAACCTCTTTAGATCTTTTTTTTTTACTATCTCATTCGATTTTTGTCAATTTATCTTTTATATATACAATGAAAGGCAGAGTAATAATATGTTGTGTGCAATGCCCAAAAATGGCCAATGTACGGATTTTTTTGTTCAATCCCAGGATTGGACGTTTTAAAATGACCAGAGCCCGAAGTTATACTCAATTTCGGACTTTAGCTGTCTCAAAACAGCCAAACCTAGAATTGTGCAATTACTAAACGACCAAATCTTAAAATAACATTTTAGTTCGTTTCTCGACCAGACTGAGCAAGTGGCGCGAACTCAATTTTAAGCAATCAGAGAGCAAGTGGATCTCATCGATATGTAAACAGAACCGGACAGAGATTACAAAATTATATTAAATTGTTAAGATCACCTGACCAAATTTGTTTTTGAAGCCTAGTCTAACATAACCTAACGACTGTATTTTAAATAAATAAATAAATAAATATATATATATATGAGAGTTCGATATGAATAGAGCGAAGGTTTATATATATATACCTACCTTCGCTCTATTCATATCGAACTTTCTTTCTCTTATCTAAGTCTTTTCCCATTTCATTATTTATCTTTTTATCTATTTTATTTTTTCTTAATTATTTCTCTCAAAGGTTTGATTGATATGAATAATTACTGTCTCACCACCTGTCAGTGGTTGTTGGGTTGTTGATATTTAATTGAATGCCGAGCTACTTGAATTTGTTCCAAGAAGAGTTAAATTACAAGTTTTTTTCTACTGAAAATGATTGATCATTCCACAACAAAGAACCAGACATTTCCCCCCACACCTCCACACCCCGCCTTGTATATTTTATTTTAACATCACATCTAAATCTGATCAGACAGAAACAGATTGACGTTTCTACGAAGAATGATGCCGAAAAATATGCTTTACCATCTAGTTTTACAGTGAACTCGAGATGATTAAATATGCATGTGATGTATTCGTTAGTAATTACCCCATACTTTATGGTGGGAATGCCTACGCATGTTAATGACAATTTATTGCTTGATTTTCCAACATAATTTTAATACATTTAAATGAAAGGGTCATTAACAAATAAAAAAAAATATATACCAATTTTTTAACTTAATAAAATATTGATATTATTGATTTATGCAGAACTTGAAAAAATCTATAATATTGATTAGATCTGCCATTTAATATCTTTATCATAATACATTACATTTAGTCTTTAATCTTGAATACTTAATACAGTGTCTTGGATCATAATTATAATACATTACTTAATACAGTTAAATTTAAATTAAACGTAGAGCTCAAAATCAGCTACAATTTAATTTAAGTTTTTAGTGCTTCCCGGCAATTAAAAAACTTTGAATAAAAAACGTATGTCAAATGGTTTGGATAACCTGTTTGGAGTATTTATAAAATGAACCCAATACCGGATATAATCTTTAGACTTTTGGACTAGTAAGTTACTGCTTAATCGATCAAGCTATCAAATTTTTATTGAACAGTGATATCGAAACTGGGTAGGTTTAGGGGATTTTACCCCTCTTGATTTATTTCGCTTTCTTCTTACATTTTCGAATATAATACGATTAATAACATACTCCAATTAAGATTTAGACGCATCTAATTTTCAAAATATTTCCAAAGTATGACCACGTTAAATAGCTTATAGTNCCCCCCACCCCGTTCCGAGGACTCGACTCACAGGTGTTAGTTCTTTCCATATACTTCCAACTTAAGCCTAAACATTTACTTAAGCCTATCCTTATTTCATTCTGAACTTTTACTTATGTTCTTTTTGTGTTTTACTTTGAATAAATAATTATTTTTTTCTACGTTACCTCGGCTTGAAAAAAATCGGCCAGGATAAGATAACAAGCACGTTTACATACGTTTACACAAATAACTTCTGGAGGAATATAATATTTTTTTTAATTCAGGCGAGAACCACGTAAAATAGCTTCTAACGACATCCAGTCATATAGATATTTCCATGGAACGGCCCTCAGACAATCTTTGGCTTGGGATGGAAAGAAAAAAACCTACGTTATTTTTATTGATCCCACTCTTTACAAATAAGACTCCACAAAAAAAAAAGTGTTGATGTAAAAGCTTCAAAAATACTGCCCCTTTTCACACATTGCATACATCCCTACCTTAATAGATAACTTAAAAGTGCAAAGTATTATCATGTGACAACCACAAAAACCTTATCTTAGACATCGGCCTCAAATCGTTGCTTCGCATATTTAAATATTCTCTTCGAATTAGCTTCGCATTTAAAAAGTTATCTTTTCACACCTCTAATATTTAGGACCTCAATGTGTGTGTGTGTGTGTGTGTATGTGTATGTGTGTGTAAAGCAAACTCTCGGTCTACCTATATCTGTACTTATTTGCTTAGATTTGATCCGTAAGACCTTGGGTCTCCAAACTACCACCCGCAGGCCACATCCGGTCCACCACAAGATATTATCCGGCTTGCCCCAAGATTTTATCAAAAAACACAAATTAACTGTTTCTCCTCATTATTTCTTAACTACGCAATATATGACATGTCCAGTTCCTGTCCCCACGCGTGCTTACCCCCATGACACCAATCTAGAGTGCTGTTGGAATTGCAAACCTTCAATTTTAATCGTAGGCGCCATATGATTAAAGACCTCAAACCACGGTGTTAGATACAGCTGGTGTCACTTCCTATATCCACAACAAAAGGTTTTGTAACTACTTTTAGGTAGTTCCAAGTCTCCCGGAGGGCTATAGAGGGAAATTCACGAAAGATGCTACATAATTTTTTTACATAAGGAATTATAATGACTATTTATTATTATAAATATAAATAATTACATATAAATTGATTAATTTTTCACGAAGAATAATCAACCTCAATAACTTCAATCACCTGAATCAAACACCGACTGATTTTGAAAAGTGGCATTTTNTTTTTTTTTTTTTTTTTACGATGTGACCGGCCTTATTAATCAATTGAATCTAAAGATTTAAGATGAAACAAGTTTGATTTGTGATTTATATGAGTATGCCAAGGCATTCAAGTCAAAGATGATGCTACTTGAAGAACAAGCGAACGTTCATAGCTTGGTTAATTTCCTATGTTGTGAATAAAACCATAAAAAACGTGAATCAGAATTTCCTTCTTCATGTGTAATATAATGAATTTCTGACTTACAAAAACAATTTCGGGGACAATTTTCTGATCTTGATGGAAAAACAGATGAAATAATGCTGTTTGAAATCCATTTGACTGTAAAGTTTAAACACTGAAATACAATCAAGTCAGTTTCAAATAAAAAATGATTGATCTAGAATCAGATGAGCTGCTGAAACACAAGTAGTATAAATAAGGATATATGATCCCTTTTTATAAATTCATGCAGCCTGAGCAGTTTCCGATTTTGAAGAGATTTGTTTGCGGAGTTGTCAGTTTTTGGCTAAACAACCTGTGTGAACGAGAATTCTCAAGAATGAAGTATTAAATATAAAGTCCAACTATTGAGCAAATTTATCTTAAAAGCATTCGAAATTAATTATAGCAATGGGCACTTCAGGCTTGAGATCCAAGTTCAGTAATATTCTGAAATTAAAAATTCAGTTCCAATATTTACATTGATCTTGTTGTGCAAATCTCCATGGTTTGTCGATTAAGATTCAAATCTCCAATTGCTATCCCAGAGAAAATAGGAGTTTCTGTTTCGTGAAATTATTTTTGCCCTGCTTCTTTTATTTGCAATTGTTATATTTAACTTTCTTTCTAAATAATATAGCGATGATAAGTCAAAAAGATCCAAACAAATTTTATTCATTCATTTATAAATAGTATATTCTATTTTTAACTTTTGCCCGTAAAAATGTGTAAAATATATTATGTGGCCCACGTACCAAAAGTTTTGGAGACCCATGCGTTAGGCCAAACCAAAAGTCAAATTTTGACCCACATAATGAAAAGTATGAAGACCACCCATGTTCAGTACGTAGTATATGGAGTTTGACCCAACTCACAGGATGGGGTTAGGATAATGAGGGGAGGTTGGTTGGGGATAAAGGGGATGCAATATAGAAAGAGACAGTTTTAATTAAATCCCAACATGCCCACGCACAATCACTACTCTTGAAGAAGAGGGCTCTTAGCGCCGGTAATAGCTGACACGCCGGGTGACCATCAAGAGTAATTGTATGTTGAAGGGTTGCCTTATAAAACGGACCGTTTGTATTGTTACTAACATAATCACGTGTTTAATGGGGTGGTTTATAATGTGCCGTGATTATTTTTACATTGAGTTTCCCCATTAAGTCACTACTTCAAGAGCATAAAACACTCCGAAGATTATTTTAATGAGCTTTGATAACTTCTTTTTTTTTACCTCACCCTCCAAACTCCACTTCTTACTACCCGTTCGGGTTAAACTCACTAATAGGGTAAACTAAGACGGGCTCTCAGACCGTATGCACTTAATACCCACTTTAATATTAAATGAAGTTGTTAAACCTTACTGACGCAAATATTTCTGTGAACAGTGTATAGCTCACTCCATTAATATTATTATTAATAATAATTAATAATTATTATTAATATTAATATTACTATTTTTAGCACCTTGTCTTATTAACCGTTTATATTGCACGCCTATGTACAAATTTACGCTAATGTGTTAGGGATTAAGAATGCTTAGTTTAGAGAAAATGCACCCGCATTTGCGTGGATGGAGATTGGGAAAACTTTAGGGAATGCCACCCTCAGTGCACCTGACCAGGACCGGAACCGGCAGTCTAGTCAATTGCGAGTCAGCGCCTTAGACCATGATATCATTAGAATGCGTAATACAGTGTTAATATTGATTTTGGATTTAAAGTTGAAATATCTCTAAACATTTATCCATGTATTTGAAATGGACATTTTTTTCCCTTGGTGATCAAGTTAGACAGAAATAAATGGTACGGAACACCGCACGGACTCTCTCGCTCTATTGTTTAAAAGTGGAGATATTTACACAAAGCTCGTAGTATATGTGAAACTAAATAATATTCACTAGCAAACCCAAGAATAAATTGCACTATACTTATGTAAAACTTTTTTTTAGTCCAATTTTTAAATTTTATAATTTTATTTTTAAAGAATTAATGTCCTCATTTGTATGTTTGAACCAATAGAAAAAGATCCATATTGGGTCCACAAGGATCAACAATCCGTATTAAAATTTCAACTTCCGGTTAAAATTATTGACATTTTATTAGGTGTTGCAAATCTTCATGCCATCGCAAAACTATTAAATTCCTCATTATAAATTTTTACCAATAAAAAAATGTAAATATTGACTATTAAGTCAAAAATGGATATAGATCATAGTTGTACAAACATTTCTTCTGCGAGGTTTAAGGAAAAATAACAAAGCTATTTGAAGTGGTCTTACACAAGCAAATTTTAAAAATTGGATCCCACCAGAAGTTATTTGAAATGGTCCTCGCTTGAATCATATTTTTTTAAATTAGGTGCCTTTAGAAACTATTCTCCCAGTCCCAACACATTTTTGAAAACTAAATACTTTTAGAAGCTAATTTAGCAGGTTATTGCTTGTTTTTTTTAAATAGCATATATAAATATAGAAGCTATTTGGAGTGGCCCCATATAAGTATTTCTTTTAAAGATTGAATGCCCTTGGAAGCCATTTAGAGTAACAAATATTCACCTGGAAATTTAATTAAAATGAAATGTCTCCAGAAATTATTTGGAATAGTCCTTCCTTAGCAATTTTTTTTAAAAGTGAATGCTTCTCTAAATTGTTTGAAGTTTGATGCAAGGCCATCTTAAAGTTTAATATTAAAAGCGTTGGAAAGTTTTGGGAGGAGGGGGTTTGAAATATAGAGATGAAAATCTTCCAGAAAATTTTCTGCAGTGGCAGCTTATGGTGAAGTGGTTAAATTGTAGAGGTGGCACTTAGGTCAAAATATAATGTGTTAAGAGACAGTGGGCTTTAGGAAGAGTGTAGGGGTTAATGGAGGGATAGATAGTAACCACAGAGAATAGGGGGAAACAAAGGTTGGGCCAACCTTAACATTATTTTAGTCAATTTATTGATGATAAAAAATTGAAGTAAAATTTATGAAAATAACGGGTCTACAAAGGCTCGCATTCATTTATCTCTTTACTACTTTGTTTTAGCACCACGTCTTACTACCCATTCAGGCTATACACCTATTTAATAATTACGTTAATGTGTTAAGGATGAGTAAGGTTGAATTTAGAGGAATTTCACCCACGTCTGCGTCGAATGAGATTGTAAAACCATTTAAGAGAAACCTCCCTCAGTCCACCCGACCGGGATTGAACATCTATCTCCCTGTCATCGGCAGTATAGTCTTGCAAGAGTAGTGCGTTAGACTATGCGGCCATCGAAGCTTGTTTGATGATGTTTCTGGTGTTGACGCCCTTAGGAAAATTAATCTTAAGTATAAACGCTGACATTTGGGATATCTATGTATCGATTACATTATAGTTCCATTTAATAAGTTGAGATTATTTTAGACAAATAATAATTGAAATTTTTCTGAAAAAAATATAAGGAAAATTCTCCGTCTCACATCCCTTAGTTCGAACCCCATAAACCTCCCCTCTCCATACGCCCACGTACACCAAACTATTTGTTCGGAATAACTTCCCTTGCTATCAGATGGTTTAAACGTTGCAAACGTCCGGCTGTTCGGACCGTGGGGGTGGCAAGGGGAGTAGGGAGGGGTCGGAAGTTGCTCAATAGGAGAAATTGTTATTCATGATGTAACTCACTCCTTTAGTTTGTGGTTTCGAGACATACTCAAAAGATAAAGTGGTTTGTTGACTCAAAGATATGGAGAGAACTGTAAACAGGGGCAGCAATAATGCAGGTCATACCACGCCGGGACACTTTAGGAAGGGGGTGGGATTTCTGCTGAGGAGGGGAGGGGAAGATGAATTAGAAGACGGAAGGTTTTGCAAGGAGATTGAAGACTTCATTAGTTCGGTGGGGCCATTTCCTCGTCCGATGACTGAGCTAATGAGTTGACCTATCTCTCCGGTTGAGGAATGAGCAAAGGATGCGTCCTACACACTCACTGACTCACTGGTTGTAATCTGTTCAAAGGCAGGGATTTATGAGTATTAAAGATTTCGTCTTCTGTAAGGTTGACGGGCATGGCAGACGTTCAGGTGTATCACATTAGTTTGGTTTATCATTTGGAAACATGGTCTACCTCAAAATTAATTTGAAATTTGAAAACAATGTATATAGTTAACTATATATGCATATATATAACTATATATGCATATATATAAGATTTATTTTTAAAAACATCTTTAATATACAATAGCTATAAGATACAAAAAAACTATTTAGTTGCCCAACTCTTTTTATGTACAGTTTATTATAAAAAATGAATTTTTCTTAACTCAAATTGCCAAAAAAAGAACTTTTTTACCAATTTACTCCAAATTTTACTAGAATTTTAATCTTAAAGAGAAATTGTATTTCTTCGAACCGATTGACAAAAAGAATATTTAAAAAAATTGGTATGGTGTACCCCACAGACTTTCTCGCTCCTTTATCTAAAAACCTATATATATATTTCACTCTCATAAGATGTCTGAAAGGAAATAATACCCAATGTTATAAAAACATTGTTGAAAAACATAATCACATTCTACATGAAATAATGTACATTGCCTCAGAAACATTGAATACATGGTTTCTCACTCTTTCTCCACACAAATGACAAATGTGGGTACACTTTCTTTGGATTCAACCTTATTCACCTCTAGCCCATTAGCGTGATTAGTACATAGCGTACAACCCGAATAGGTACTAAGACGTGGTGATAAAAAACACACACTATAGATCATATAATAGAGATTTGAACCTCGACCTCCCCATTATCGCCAATTGAGTTTATTTATGGTTTTTACGCCTTGGACTGTGTACCCACCGGTACGGTTATTATCTAACCCTTGAATAAACCTTTGTGTTAAACGCACAGTTCCAGTAAAGATAAAAATAGAGAAATTTAGAGAAAGATAGAAATAAATGTACAGAAAATTGTCGTTGTTGAAAAAAGGGATGGCAGAGCTTTGGGAAAATAACCATAACCTTTACTTACCTTACACTCCGGCTGACTCGCTCTTTATTGATCATAGTGGTCTAGTCTGGGGTCGTGTGGTTGCTTCTATTATTATTATTATTATTATTATTATTATTATTACTATTAGCACCGCGTCTTACTACCCGTTCGGGCTATACGCACTTACGCTAATGT
>CABEEJ010001078.1:172783-183971 GCA_901482245.1 Timema douglasi | reverse complement strand
ACCACACTAATATATTGTTTTTTTAAAATAAATCTTTGGTAAATATGGTGAGATTTTTTTAATCATAGCTTTGCATACAGAATATTGAGGAAATGTATACATGAGAAAATCAAGACAACTTTTGGAAATCATATCAATTTTTAAGTTATTGAAATATTTGATTGCCGTTGGCGATTTTACCTATTATATTTTTTTCTTAATCATACTCTTTGTTGCAAATGCTTACCATCAAGGGTATATACTCTCAATCCTAAGGAGCGAGACTGGGTCAATAAACTCCAGTAGTATCCGTTCGAATTGGTATAATAAATCGTAGTGTGAAATAAATTCATCTGTGTAGCCTATTGGGATAAAACACCATTCTCCCAAATAAAGGACTCATATAATATCAGAAAGACTATCCTTACAGGTTCCAATCAACTAAGTTGAATGAAGCGAGCAATGGGATTTTTGAAGTCTCAATGACTCAATTTACCCGCATTGATAGGCACGCAGACTAAGGCATTAAGCTCATCTGGTGTGTTGGTTATTCCAGGTTTCGAATCCCGTTCAGATGTACTAAGGAAGGTTTTTTTTTAACTCACTCAAACTAAATTAGGGTACATTTATTCTAATTCTAAGACACTAGGTAAACAAACTTCAACCTTATAAGATGTATTTCTTCTTCGCCTTAGGTGTCGTTATTTTGGTTCATCTCTCTGAATCGTTGCCATTCTAAAGATCTAGGAACTTGGTCCTTTCCTCCCAAGTTGTAACAAATGTTCCCTTTACTAACTCTCGCAGTTGTAAGATCGCATCACCCTAACTCCGGTGCTGTTCCCGCCAATCTGTTTGCTCGGCTGATTTCCCTAAAATTATAGGCTAATTAGAAATCTTCAGAACTTTGTTACAAAGTTAACTTTCCGTTCGACTCTATACGAGAAGTTTGTGGTTAGCTTTTCGATTTAATACTAACTATGGATATTTATACTTATGCAATATTATATCCCAGCAAGTTTGGACGAAGATGATAAACTTATCAGAAAGGGAAGGGAGACCTAATTATATTGTTAGGCTAAACTAATCTTTTTCACGAAGATAATTAAAAACAACTTTTCTTAGATTTCTACCCATCAGGGCTATTCGCATATTTAAGTTAAAGTATGATGGAAAACTACATGCTATGTAGGCCTATAGTGTATTTTAACAATTTATATCACAAACAAGTTTTGGCAAAAATAAATACAATATTTCATTAAAGACGTTTAGTTTAATTTTCTACACAAGTAAGTAATCTCAACATTTATTGGATATCGGTAATGAGCCAATTATCATTTTATAATAAACTTGAAACCAAGATAAAAGGTTATCATAAAATTATAGGACATCCTTAACATATATTTAAGCACTGTTGATATCACCCACCATGTGAAGAAAATTAAACTTTGTTTCTACTGAAGAAACATTTTTTGTGTATAAAAACTGTAAAAATACTGAGTTTTAATTCGCTACACTCATCATCCCAACTGGATTGATGACTTTTTTGATTGAGGTATATTTGTGTTTCTCCTAGAAAAAAATAATTATAAATCTCAAATAACGAGCACATGAACACCGATCACAATAAGATAATATGAAAATAAACCAATACTTAAGCATTATTTTACTATTTTAGTTTAGTTAGGAAATAACGTTTTTAATAGTTTATTATAAATGTTACCCAAAATAATTCATATACCTACTAGTCAAGTCACTTTAAATATACAATTTCAATATCTATAAAACAATATTTGATACCTAATGTAATAAAATGTTATTAATGTCGACCGCAAGACCGCAAAAAAAAATATGTTTGTATTTTCTAAAAGTTCTTTCTACCAGAATCCTATAATAGCTATGGCCACTATAGCATTACCAGAGCGTGGGTAGATGTATTGATATATTGACAGACATTGCTGCTAGATATGGGACAAGTTATACAACTAGGAGAGGTAAGCCCATATTAAATAACTAAAATAATAAAACAAACAAATGTTTAGTACTATTAGATGTGGCCACCATTGTCACACCTCCCTTTCTGGAACGTGAGTAGTTTGGTTGAACTATAGACATACCTTGTTTCCACGACTCTCGTAGATATGGGACAGGTTAAACAATAAGGGAAGGTACGTTCAAAGAAAGTAATACGTGAGTCAGTTTGAATACAAAACTACTTTCAAAACTAAATCTGAAGCAGATAAACGGGGTGAAGGGTTTTTCAATATACCTTGACAGTTTTTCTTGTTGACTGTTGGTTGAAGATGGGCGGGAAGGGCGGTGGGGGACAAAGGCTCAGACTCCCTGACAATGGAGCCGTGGTGAGGAGGGTACACTCAACGTGCAAACAATCGACACCGCCTCGTGCTGACGTAGAGCTATCCTCGAGCGCCTGATACTGAAGATAGGAGGATCAGAATAGAGAAAGTTTGCTCTTTAGGTCCCCCACCTCCACCCCCCCTAAACTCTTTAGCGGGAAAAGCATCTAGGAGGAAGGACAAACAAACATAACAAATGCTAANTTGCTCTTTAGGTCCCCCACCTCCACCCCCCCTAAACTCTTTAGCGGGAAAAGCATCTAGGAGGAAGGACAAACAAACATAACAAATGCTAAATATGGAAAACCTACAATATTTACGTCTAAAGAGAACATTTTATTCCATATTTGCACACATTTATTGTATTAGACACATACACGCTTCAGGGCAGGGCCGGCTCTAGAGGGGAGGGGTGGGGGGAAGGGTAGGCAGTTGCCTAGGGCGGCAAATTCCGAGGGGCTGCAAAAATGAGATATCAAATTGTACTTTTTGTTTTTAATTTATTTACTATCCATTGGAATTTATAACTTTGAAATTAGATTTTGAATTGTAAAGAGTTTAAATCTGTCCAAGTTTTTATTCGTAAAAAGTTTGTTGTTGAAAAATTAATATAAATATAACTTAAAATCCGGTTGATTCCCTTTCTTCCGTTCTTTTTCGGAACTGATCAAAAGAAAGGAAAGAGGCGAGGAGCTTGTGACACAAGCTCAGACCTGCACAGGCAGTGTTATATGTATGATCTTTACGGTCAAGAAAAACGTGGGCGAACAGTAGACACAAAGAATTGATTGTTCTTACTCTTTGATGTAGTTTTTTTTTTCTGTGGTTAAATAAGAAAAAAATATTGTTATTAAAAATAAACACATTAAAAATTATGTTTTTTTTTTATGTTTTGAGAGGGGAGGGTGGTATTTTCATTCATTACCTAGGGCAGCAAAAAGTTACGAACCGGCCCTGCTTCAGATTTATCATACACTTGAAGAACCAGCTATCCGCGGAGAATTTTTGGTGTCTTGGGGGGAAAAAATGAGGAAATTCTACAAAAAAAACTTTAAAAAAAAGCTGGAATATTGGTGCATTTTGGACATACATAACTATAAACTTTAAAGAGTAAGTAGTCTTTTGCTTTGAAGAAAAAGTGAATTGAAGAACTGAGAACGCTGATTGGAACACACATACTAATCCCCCCCCCCCTTTTTTTTAATCCTCCCTGAAACACTGAGCTGCGTAATTACTGTTAATATTATATATCCCCATATCATACGAATATAAACACCACTGATATAACTTCATACTATTCAATTTAATGACATATGAAGTATCATTCCTTTCTACTATTCTCTAAAATGTCTGGAAAAATGGGAATTCCTTCTGTAAAATGCAGGGAATTTCGTGTTAAGAAAATAGGGGCAGCCCTTAGCATGTTCTCGTCAGTCGCGCACTCAAATTTCAAATGTATAAGATAACCTACATTTAAGAAATAAATCTGGTGTATCGGTTCTTAGGCGCAAAGTGTCTTCAGATCTTAAATTAAATTGATTATCATGAATACTGTACATATCTATGAGAATAGTATTGAGGTATTTTTTCCTTTTATCCCTAAATGTTCATATGTTCTCAGGTGGTGACATTCTTGATAAATGAGAGAATCTGAGGAATCAGAATTGTAGACATTTTCATGTTGATCTTAGTTTGAGGAGAATGTAATCTAATGTTACCTCATTAATGTAATTGAGTCATGAATATTTGAGTTAAGGTGGTGTGGTACAAGGATCGCGTGTTAAGGTTAGTATTTTTATAGTTTTAGGAAAAAAAATCGATTGGTATGGATAAATAAATGCACACACACAAATATATATATACATATATATATATATATATATATATATATATACACACACACACTTATTTAATTTTCCGCAAATAATACAACATTACTTGAATATTTGTAATGAGCATCGTGTTATTTGACCAGAAACTTTTTATACGGAAAGATATAATGTCTTATTAACTTCACCGGATGCCCGTGACAGATATTAGAGGTACCTGTTGATATAATCATGCTCATCATATTAAACTAAACATAACCTATTGTTGCCAAAAAGGTTTATTGGTCATATAAACTGAAAATATTGACCTAACCCGCACTCCCTTACATCCCACATTAATAGACCATTTTCAATTAATTTTATAGTCATAGTTCGTTATTTATAACAAAATAAAATGAATACAAAAGTTTCACGACTAAAATATCAAGAATATAGTTTTTTTAAGAGCACACTTGGTATCGGTACTATCTTCTTACCTTCAAGATTTTATAATACAGTTACACTTATTAGATGAACGGAAACGGATACTAATGTTCGTTGTCGGTTTTTAAAATGGCTTTTAAATTAACTTTTAACCAAATTAAATTAAAAAAATAAGTGGTTTCTTGATTTAAACGCGTCATTAGGGTAATGATAAATCCATGGTTGTTTTTTTAACTGAAACACATTATGAGCACCATTAGGAATAGGTCTTTGTTTAGTCAGTTTTATTTCTGTATCACCTAGTGCCATTTTCCTCAAACTTGTTTATTTTAATTTTATTTATTTAGGTTGAATAGACAAATGTAAAAAAAACTTAGTTTACCTTATTTACGATTTTATGAGCCACCTACATGGGTTCTCGATTTCTAATCCTTTTTGTAAAGTAATTATTATTTACACGCTGTAATACGTTTGAATTTTTATTAAATATTACCATTTGTGAAGTATGGATTTAATTTATGATTCCCTCTTCCCTAACTATTCACCCCTCTCCACCTCCACATTTTAATGACTGGTGTGAAATTAGATGAGTAAAGTCAAAAGTTTTATTGTTGTTTTTTTAAACTAGGATATTTGCTGTGGTCGTTATTCAGAATTTTGTTTTCTGTGGATCTTAGTTTCTTAGTGTGTTGATATTTTCCTCGACAGTTTTAGATCCCTTTACAATGATTAGATTAAAGCCGCGCCAATCTGCAGCAATTTCCTCGTAACGCCAAATCGATAATTTTTTTTTTTGAAACTGTGAGGGTGTCGTGCGGATATGACCTTGAGTTTTGATCCATGCCTGCAACAGGCTACCTGTTACTGAACCAGGTCAAATAGGACGGAGAGCAAAGAGGCCACTTCATGAACCTCTCGCACGCGATCACGAACTACCGAATGATGGCGAGCTGATAAGAACGACATGGTCGAGTCACGGGTTCGCATGTCTAAAAGTTGCACTTTGGGTAAATTTTGAGCTCATTTGCATTGAGGCACAGTCAAGGGCGTAGAAAGGGGGAGGCTCCGAACGGCTCCCCACCCTCCCGCGTGAACTGTTGGACCACTCCCTAGGATTTGTTGGACCCCCATAAAAACTTTATTTTTAGAATAATTATTCATGTTACTACTGTTTTAATTGTATGTCATCAACTAAATGTTAGTTAATTAATGTTTTAAAATTCAGTTCGGAAGACTTACTATTGTAAAATTAGTACGGTCCACATTTCAAATGACCCGCTTCGGTGGCCGCGGGGTCTAACACGCTACTCTTACATTAGTCTATACTGCCGATGACGGGGAGTTAGAGGTTCGAATCTCAATTGAATGTAAGGAGGGTGGTTTTCCAAAATCGTTTTCGACCCTCCCTCCACGAAAAAGCTGGTATATAACCTTCTTAGTTCCTAAAACCATTAGTCTAATAAATAAATAAGCGCATTGGAAAACAAAGGACGTTTCTTGGAAAAAGCCGAGTGAGTGGGGTATAAGAAATGTAGGCAAACATTTTTGCTATCACCTTGGTTTGTATATGTATTTGTGTTTGTGTGTGTAAGTGTACATGTACAGTAGCCCCATGGCTTCTTTGGTGCTGACTGACAGCTTTGAAAAGCTACCAGACCAAATTATGTATCCCTACGCCGAACCATATGATCTGCAAAAACATTTGTTTAGCAGCTGTCACTTCTGACAGTCAAAATGTAGGTATATACCTAAATGTTGACTGTCAGAAGTCAGCTGTGAGCTGTCAGTCAGCACCAAAGAAGCCATGGGGCTACTGTATGTATCCATAACTGTCTTCAGCCTGTGGGCTCGATCAATTTTTTATTCATGCCATATATTCTCCACTGTCAGCTGGCTAGGCCTTATCATAAATGGTCCGTTGTTCAATTCTCAGTTTTGACCTTAAGTGCTTTAATCGGGGAAATCGGGGTGTATATCTTTCATAGTGCTGAAATAACGTTCGGTGGCTAGGGGGGGAACTAGGTATGGTTTATTTATAGATTAAAGTTAGTTTGTAAATCATTTATTGATATACATGTCAGTTCATAATGTGAATTTGAAAAGCTTCCAATAAACTGTCATTATTTAAATGCAGCAAGGGCATAATGTAAGATATGACAAATTTGAGGTCATGAACTGTGCCATCATACGCTCATCAGACTGGGGATGGGAGGGGACGCGAGAAAATGTCAGTGTTTTTGTAGTTTTTATAGCATTTTTTTTCTTTCTTATTTTCCTTGATCAAATTGCTCCAGTAGAAGTATATAGTTTAATTTACTTCACATGGTTACATAAACAGTTCTTGAATATCTGTTAAGAATATCCTGGAAAATAACTACCACTCTTTATTTTTCTTTGACATGTTTGGCTTCTAATGCTAATATTCTCATGACAGATATTTAAGTTCTGTTTATATCATCATTAGAAGAAATATTTGATTTATTTTGACAAAAAAAAAGTGTTGGTCTAACTTAGGAACTGCAAAAAAAAAAATCTTTCCTTTTTCTTGTGTCCCCTACACTTCCACCTTAAACTGTATTTGCGGTCATCCCGATCGGTAACTAATTTTCTTTTTTTGTTACAGTACTGAATCATTGGTGCCATCGTGTTGTGACTAACGACTTATTCTAACATAATTATAAAATAAGATAACAATAATCAAATTCCAGTGTATATGTTTTGTAAACCCGATAGCATGATGGTAAATTTAGGCTCTCGCCGAGATAGAACTAGGAACCTTTAAACTTATATACAGCCTGAGTTAAAGTACCAGACTTATTATATTTGATAGATTCTTTACCCCCTCCTTTTTTGTCACTTCGTTTGGTCCATATGAATTAATTATGAGACTTGTGTTAAGGATGAGGAAGATTGAATTCAGAGGAAGTGTACTCTAATTTACTTAGAGACAGAGTGGAAAGTTATTTAGGATAAACCACCCTCAATACACCCAACCGGGACTCGAACCCCGACCTCCCCGTCATCGGCAGGCCGGTCTATCGTGAGTGTGATGCCTTAGATCATTCGATCACGAAGCGGTTTTAACACTGTCCCTCTTCTACGTGTTTAATATTAAAATACCTTGTTCTTGAATACATCGAGGGGGGGTGCCGATGTTTATATTGAAGCGAGTGTACGCGAGGTTTGTATGTTGAGAGCATAATGTAAGCGGCCGTAACGGCAGCTCACTCGAGATTTTATCCGGGGAGTGAAGCTGGAAGACTGTGCTTGGTGTGAAGTATACCTTACACATGTGTTTGGTAGAGGGATGTGTGGGTATATCGATCAATACAGTGAAGGATCTTGGGCCGGTACTTGTCTGCTACTTCTCTGGGCCGGACTCGGATAGACTACGGCAGAAAACTACTTGTCTTGGGGTGTCTGGGTGGTTTTCGAACCTAGCTTAAATGTTAGATATATTCTTTAATGAACCATCTGTACTGACCAGATAAAATTATCAACATTAGAATTATGTTTAGGTTAAATTGAATTGAACTAGGCTTTTGGAAATCGTATTCTGATTAAATCCGGTTTTAAATAGGTACCTCACTTCAATTACATAAAACTTCACATATGTATCCGGAAGTTTCTTTTAAAAAGTTTTTAAATAGAATGTATTACCTACCTTCATTCCATCTTTTAAGAATATGTTGTAAAGCTCTACTTATAGTGTTAATTAAATTGATAAAAAGCACCTCGACACGTGAATCGAACAGGGGAATTTAGATTTATTGTTCCAATTCACCATAGTGCTATATAATATCACTAAATATTTGCGACGCTACTTGCGCCTTAGGGCACGTGTACAAACTTGTATGTAGAGGTTTTTTCCCTTAGTTGTGTGCCACTCTCACTCCACTCAAATACGGATGCATATACTCTGATTTCCGCCTTTCTCATTCCTAACCCATTAGTGTAACTAAATGGGTACATCTCGGGCGAGTAGTAAGGTGTGGATAAATAAATAGATGTAACTGTTGATTAATTTATTTATAGTTTGTTCACTGAAGGAATAACCTTTAACCTTAATTATAAAATAACAAATGAGGGACAACCATTTATGAAAGATCACTTCATTTATCATGCAGGTTTTAAAAGTTAGAGCTGCAGGTCGTATGAATATATATAAAGCACATTTTCTAAAGCGGCACCTTTAAACTGTATACATATTAATATCTAAACAATTCGCCATAGAAGTTGTGTTAACTGACAGATGATAAACGGTTAAAGAACCTTATTAACAACAAATTGTTTGTTGTAAATGTTTTGATTGCCAAAAGTGCCAAAAATAAATATATGGGCCTGCAGATCATATTCTTTGGCGAATGAATACATGAGAGAAGATCTATTCACTTTTGCTAACAGTCATTTAACACCACTCCTAAAGCGAATGAACTACTTACGAGAGCTCTTAATTGAACACACACAAATAAAAACTAGAAATATTTTTTAACTATGTTCCGAATGATTAAAAAAATAGAGCTGTTTCTCATTCAGGGGCTTGCTCTTTTTCTTCGACATGACACACAAAAGGGTGGTTCGTTGGAGACTTGTCCCGATTTGGAGGGAAGTACTTCTCATAAGTCTTGGAAGGGAAGTGAGTAAGGCGGGTTGCGTTTTTTTTTTTCTTACTCTTTCTATCCACCACCACCACCTCCACCCTCAAAACTCTTTAATACATACACCCTTCGTATTTCCCACCTTGATTCATGACGCGAGTTATCACAATAACAATGTTTAGTCATCGCCGCGCTAAACCTCCCCTCAGTGACTCACTTGTTTAAATCCCCCCCTTTCCCCTATTATCCCTCACACCCCTTTCTGCGCTCGTCACTTGCGGGAAGGGTGAAATTTCCTCTGCGTTGTGGAATTGTATAGTCATATTTGTTTCGGTAGAACTTGGCACCTCTCTCACCACCCACTTAAAGAGGGGGCCGAATGGTCTAAAGCGGTATGCTCGTATTTAACTTAGGGCCAGTCTTATGACTTCAGGACAAATATTAATCTGACCGATAAATATTTATATCTGGTCGATAAGTTAAAAGTGCGTCTTATGAATGCCAGATAGGCTTTATCTGCCAGATAAAATGTATTTAGCCATCACATTTTTATCGGGAGGTTTAAGTACTGATAACTTTTATCTGAAAGTTAAAATGCCAGTGACACGTTTTATTTCATGACGTTTCGCCTTTCAGAATCTCTTTTTAAACTAAAATCTTGGCTCGCGTGTTTAGTAGGCACAGGCCCAGGCTCTAACTATATATAAAACTAGAATATTTAATTCACACTATAAAAACTGACAACATATTTGTATAGATAGTGGTAAAAGAACAAATTATTTAAATGTGAGTACAATAAATAAAATTTTGCAAACTTTGTACCCAACTATTGATTATATTTGGCAAACACAGAAATTATACTTGCAAGATTAACTTCTACACCCACGTGACGCCTTCTGTTTCCTCTCACTCGCTAAGCCGCCATTATTTAACAAATGTTGAACGTTGTAGCCACTAGCCAGGTTGTAGCGGTAGCAGCAGGGCTTATACGCATGCACGCACCAGTAAAAACTGTACCAACCATGCATTTTCTGCACAACAATTCATTTATCCTACAGATAGCTATCCGGCAGATAAATTCAGTTCATAATACGCATAAAATATTCAATTGGGCTGATAACCTTTATCTGGTCCTTAACTTTAACCTCCCAATAGAAATACTCGTATATATCCGGTAGTCATAAGATCGGCCATTGATATTGACATTGACCACTGACAAGGAGGTATGGGGTATCGGGGGTGGTTTTCCACATGTAACTTTAAATGTGGTTTTCACCATCTTAAGAGACACGACGATACCGGTGCGTTTCTTCTAATCCAGTGGTATTAACTTTTATTTTTTCGCAAACCCTCAGATTTTTTAAATTAAATTTGGTAACCCCCAAAGTTGTTGGTGCATAATGCAAGCTATCCATATTCTATATTTTCTCTAGAACAAATTACATCCAAATTAATGTATCCATAGTTTTAAATTATATATATATATATATATATATATATCGGTATAGTAATTAAAATTTATATATAGCATAAGATGTATTCGGCTACCGCTCTAGTGGTACGTGTACCCTAGGTTGAATACCACTCCAGCCACATCTACCATCCTCATCGCCACCCCTTGGATTAAGAAGTTGTGTTGAAAGTAAACGCAGTTTACCCTGAAGGATATCCGCCCAACTTTTGACTGATTACACCATGACCCTATCTTATAAGTTTTACCATGGTGGAATTAATGGAAGGTAAGCTTGCTATCGTACAGGGTACCTAAATAAATTAAATCTGGTTTCAATAGTTCGAGAACAGATTTGGGCCCACCTCGAACAATCGAGAACTCTTTAACTTCACCGGAATAGTCGGGAAATTGAAAAAGCATCTTCTTAAGAGGGAAAAGTATTAACTATATAGTTTTAATTACAAATTAAAAATTAATTTTGTGATTTTTTTTAAAGAATTTGAAAAAATATAACAAGTATGTTTTGTTTTTACATTTGTATTCTTCTTCTTA